>JAWZYV010004737.1:0-10728 GCA_038373885.1 Cheiracanthium punctorium | reverse complement strand
ATGAACAGCAACGCTTTAAATTTTTTTAAAGCTTTAATCAATTGTAAAAATATTTTTCTTTGGAAGAAAAAAAATAAAATTTAAAAAATAATAAATAAATATAAAATTCAACTCAAAATTTTTAGGGACCCTTCGTTTTTAACCCCCCCCTTTTCTCTGTTTAAAGTGCTGACAGTTTTCAATACCTTATATAAACTTTTGATTTAACAACCATTTCATTTAACATCCTACTTGCCAAGGTTCCGTTAAGTTCGTTAAATCGCGAGTCAACTGTATATATTAATAAATTAAGATATATATTAAAAAATTCAATAAGTAGTAAAAATAAATAATATAAATAAAAAAGTAAATAAATATTTATTTGACTAAAAAATGAATTATTACCAGTATTCGCGTATTAAAGAAAAGCACGTAAAAGGTAAGCAGATTGTTATTTAAAATTTTAAAATATCATTAAAAATTAGCATTATTATATTCTAATTGTTCTAGGCTCTAAATATTTTTAAACTCTTGAATCAGTTGGAATGTTAATGATTTATTCAACCGAAAATTGTTGATTAAATTCGTCGTCGCTTAATTCAAAGGATTTACACCTAGGAATCGAATTTCGATTCCTATGAACCCTTATAGCATCTTATTGTTGTGCAACAGTTGCTAAAATTAAAATCGAGCCATTATTTTGATGTAAACAACTACCACCAGAACAAATAACCACGCTCGCTGACTTGTATCCGAAGCGGAAAGAGCTTTTCACTTGCGTTCACCCAGCGGAAAAAAAAACGTGGAGTTTCCGACAGTGATTCCGATATCGGAACGTTCCCGAGAGCATCATGGTAGACCAAAATTGACGCCCTTTCGGAATGCGACGTCATGAGTGAGAAAAGGGTTGTTTTTCCGCTTCGGAAAGGTTTCCGAAACGATCGTACTAGAGCCCCTGAGCGTCACCTCCGATCAGTGTTGCCAGAAACTTTTGCACATAAATCGCAAGTAGCTGAAGAAAGAGTCGCTAAGGTGACGTCATAGTATGACGTCAGATCAAGTGATGCCCTGAACTGCTTAAAATCATTATGCCGATTTGTCTGGTTGGTCACTGGTTTCCATGCGTAGTTTTACACATAAAAGTCCCCCTCCCTCACCCGTAAGTCTAAAATAAATATATCAAATTCACAGGTGATTTTTTCGTTTCTTTTTGTAGGTAAAAAGTCTCGAATTCACAAGCAAGTTCCATAACTGTTCTATTTCCCATCATTCAACGCCAAGGACGGATTAAAAGGGAAGACGGAGGGTAACTGCCCCCCCCTAAAAAAAAGAATCCAACCTTTTCGGAAATATTTTCTACAAAAGAAACCATTTTCCCCCTCCTTTCAATGTTACATGCCACTTTTTACCAAAGACGGCCGATATTGTTGCTTACAATAAGAGTAAACACTCACCTGAACCTACGTATGCAGTTGTAACTAAATATACCGTCCCTTTTCTCCAGTTCCAGCTAACGACACGTAGTACAATGTCTTGCCGTTTTAATTGCGCCGGAGGCAAAATGAGCCTCAAGGTTTAGAAATGACGTCTTCGTCTAGTACGCATACGCGGGTGAAGATAAAACAGAAAAAAACTGTTTTTTCTTACGAACAGACTTATTCTGTATATAATACGAGTAATTTCTGTACATTTTACAGACTTTTTTTGCAGTGTAGGGCGTGATTTCAGGGACGAAATTATCATTCTCTACTACACTTCTAAATTCATGGGTAACATCGTCTATTGTTCGTGGTTCACGCCCGAACATAAGGTATGCTGCAGTTTGACCGGTAGAACTGCATTTTGCAGAATTTAGGGCGAACCTGATAACTGGCAACTTTTCACACCAAGTTGTGTGATCGTTACCAATTAGCATAGACAACCGGAGCTTTAGATCTCTGTTTTTTCTTTCCACGAGGTTAGCTTGTGGGTGGTAAACTGGGGTTAAAGACGGTTTAATTTTCAACAGGAAGCAAACTTGTTGCATTACCGTACTAATGAATTGTGGACCGTTGTCACTGACGACACGTCTTGGTAGTCCGTATCTTAGAAAAACTTCTTCGATTAACGTGATTGCACACTCTTTAGCTGTGGCATAAGTTAGTGCAAACAGTTCCACCCATTTGGTTGCACAGTCTTCCACTATGAACACCCATCTTTTATCGTTGCTTTTCGGCAACGGTCCAAATAGATCAATAGAAAGAGTTTCAAATCGTTGATTGTAGATCGGGGTTTGCAACAGTCCAGATGATTTTTGATTGCTAGGTTATAACGACAACATTCAGGACAGTTCTTTATATATTCAGTAATGTATCTTCGCATACCAGTCCAGTAGTACCGCTTTGAAATTCTGTCATACGTTCCCTCAATTCCGTAATGGCCTGCGGACGGAGCATCATGATGTTCTTTTAGTACTCTTTCTCTTTCTTGACACGGCACCACTAACTGGGCTTCTGTATCTACGTCGGGAGTATACCTATATAAAACGCCTTGATTCATGAGATAACCTCTTTCCCTCCAATTCGCCCAATCTTCATCTTTATCGACACGTTCTAAAGATTCGATAATTTTCTTAACATTTTCATCTTTTAACTGTTCTTCCCGAATTTCTTTAACGCTTCGAGTAGGAAGATCAATAGTAATAGAACAAATTTTCACAGGTTTCTTCTTTATGCTGGCAAAATGGTCTGGACAACATGTCTGCAACAAACGTTCTTTTTACCAGGCACATATTCTATGTTCAGGTTGAACGCCTGTACTTGTAAAAGCCCATCGCGCAAGGCGACCTGTAGGAGATTTCAATTTCATCAATCATCTAAGGGGTTGATGGTCGGTTTCTACAGTGATTCCTTGTCCGTCAATATATGCACGAAACTTGTTCAAGGCCATACAACGGCTAAAGCCTCTTTTTCAGTAGTGGAGTAATTTCTTTCTGCTTTTTGAGTAACCTGCTTGCATACTCAATAGGGCGTTCGTCTGCATCAGCACCTTGTAATCAAAACTGCTCCAAGAGCGTAGTTCCTAGCATCTGTTCGTTAAGATGTATGGCTTATTTGGTCATTTTGTCGTAGGACGGGAGGACTTATCAGACAACGCTTTAGGGTTTCAAATGCGTTCTCCTCTTCTTCTCCCACTTCCAGGTAACATTTTTCTTCGTGAGATTACTTAGGGCCTAGCTATTTCAGAGAAGTTTGGTACGAATCTTCGGTACCACGAGCAAGTTTGTAAAAAGGATTGGACTTGCTTTAAATTTCTGGGATGTGGCAAATTTTGGATGGCGGCAACTTTATCTGGGTCAACTTCAATACCAGAATTAGTAATGTAATGTCCCAAGTATTTTACTCGGTTGCACGCAAAATTACACTTCTCTCTGTTAGCATGTAACTTAAACTCACGCAATTTTGAAAACACCTTTTCTAAGTCATCTATATGCTTTTCGAATGTTTCAGTATAATCGTCTAAGTACGACAGAACCAAAACATCTTTTAGGGAATTTCTGAAGTTATCAATTAGTCTTTGAAAGTTCGCCGGCGCGTTCTTAAGTCCAAAAGGCATACGGCAATATCTATTCGTACCAAAAGGGCACACAAAAGCTGTTTTATCCGGTCAGAGGGATTTACTTCAATTTGGTGATACCCGGATCGTAAATCTATGGTCGACATGTACGGTGTATGTTTAGCTTCATGAAGCAAATCATCCATTCTAGGCAAAGGATATTTGTCCGTTTGTGTAATGGAGTTCAACTTCCTATAGTCAACGCAAAGTCGAACTTGACCATTAGGTTTAGGCACTAGCACCACAGGTGCAGAATACGGAGACTCGCATTCTTCAATTGTGCCATTGGCCAGAAGTTTCCTCTAACTCTTTCTTAAGTATGTCCTTCTTTACGGGAGACATGCGATATGGTGGAACAGCAACAGGAGGGTTATTTCCCGTATCAATGTAATGTTGTATCATAGGAGTCGGGTCTTCCCTTAGACGAAAGGTATCATCGTACTTACCTACCAATTTATTTAGTTCTGCTCTTTCTTCATCGGTTAGATGTTTTCCCTCACTTTCTCGTAACCGCAACGTGTTAACTTCAGGAGCATTTTCTACACACTCAGGTGATTTAAAAGTGTCATCGGAACTAAAGCTAAATTTTTGTTCTGGTTTGTCGTGATAAAACCAACTATGATTTATAAGGTCTAAAACAATTCCAGCGCTACACAAGAAATCTGTTCCTAAAAGCGTTCTGTTATCTTTTGCAGCAGGTAAGGCAAATAAAGTTATGAGGAACCTACGTCCTTCAATTTCAATTTCGACTTTGGCCTTACAAACGTCTGTTTCCTGCGGGATTCCGTCAGCGAGGATTACTTTCATAGTAGTAACCTCAAATTCTGTTCCTCGTTCTCTCAAAAGGCGGTATAATGTTTCCCCAGCTATAGTGTGACTAGCTTCCGTATCAGCACACACAATTCCGTTCATTCCATTAATTTTAACACTCAAAAGAGTTGATTGGGGTTCATCGATAGACAGTGTCTGAAGACGAATAGCTCTGAATTCGGCTGATTCTTTTTTAGGAGGGGGAGAGCAGTTGGGGCACTTGGCCTTGACGATCCCTGGCTTCCCACAGCCGTAACAACTAACTATTGGCCGATCTTCATTTCTTACTCTATTCCTCGATGATGCATTTTTAGGACTGTTTTTATTATGCTTATAATTATCTCGTTGATGATATCCGGGAGGCTCCCTACTCGCATGTTTAATTTTAATCTGTCTAGCTTCCTCATATAAATCTAATTTGTCAACAAGTTCCAAGGGATTGTTCCATTCAGTCCAGTGATCCAAAAAATGTTCTTTATACTCTGGAGGGGCCTTCTTTTTAATTTGATCCGATAGAATTAAGTCTTTTAGCTCATCGAAAGTAGAAAATTTTAGCTCTTTAAGCCAACCATCAAAATAATTTTGTAAATCGAAATAAAAATCTCTCCAGGTGCTTTCTGGATCTTTACGGTGTGTGGCAAAACATTTGCCGAAATTTCTCAGCACTTAATTTAAAACGCCTCAATAGAATTGCTTTAACTTTCTCATAATTTTGGGCATCGTCAGCCGATTCTTTCGCAATTAGTTTGGCAATATCAGTTGGCAAAAGGCCAACAAGGTAGACTACCCACTTTGAAGAGGGCACTTTTAAAAAGGTCAACTGTTTCTCAAGTAAGTCTAAAAATAAACTCATGTCGGATGTTTTAGGGTCAAAATTAGGAGTAATTTGCTTAATTCTAACCTAGGCATGTCTATGTCTGTGGAAGATAACACGGCTGTCGAATCTGTACTGTTGGAAGAAGTACTGGTACTAGTTTGTATTCTGAGTTTCTCTAATTCAAACAATCGCTCATTTTCCTTCTCTCTCTCAGCACGTTGTTCGATCTCTTTCCTATCATTTATTATGCGGTTCAGACACTCTTTTCGCAAATTCCGCGTCATACGTTGGGCTTTTAACTATCGCATCCTTTATTTCGAGTATTTTAAAATTTTCCCCAATAGTGACATCCAATTCCTCCGCTAGTTCAATTAAGTCCTGTTTCTTCCCTTTTGCTAGGAATGCCATATTAAAATGAGAACGTGACAGTTTTTTCCACAAAAATTTACCCGTAAAACTTAAGGGTTAAATTAAAATGGGTTCAAACATATGATATTTAATTTGCAGAGATCACCATTTTATATACTTTAAACCATTCCAAAAGCACTTAATTTAAATACACTTTAAACATAAATATTCAAATGCGACTCAAACTAATAAAACAAAATTCAAAATAAGAACACTTTTCACTTTCGTTTCTGATACTTATAATCAAATGTACGGCATAAATTCTTTAATATTATCATCAAAATAAAATTCACTGTTCTTAAAATTGGCACAGATTTCTTCAACGATTAAGCTTACTATAACCAATGCAATTCTTTCAAACCAAAACTTAACACATTTCAGAATATGGTTAATAGAACACTAATAGTTATTAATTCAAAATACTCTCAATCAACAATTTATATTCAAAATCATTCTTCATATCAATGTAGCGGGGAGCTACAAAACATTCGAATGTGGAATGTTAACTATCATCATATTAATTAACTTGAAATGCGAAGTACTATATCAGCAATTTATAATCGATAATCAAAATTTTAAATTCAAGCATTAACTATTTAATATTTCTGTAGTACTCTGACTACTAACACTGTATACAAATGGATAAGTATACCATAACAAAACAATTATCTTCAGGTACTAAAGGAACTGGTATGCAAAACTGAGAACAATTCTTATGTGATCGGGGTGATCAACTTCTTGATCAAAAGTTCAGAAAATCTTAATGCGATCTGGATGATCGAGATATTTGTGAAATTCGAAATAACTTTGGTCAGGGCGACCGATATATTTTTTCCTTTAGTTCCTGTTTAAAACAGTTTCAAATTACATATGGAAATACTTATCTTGTAATTGTGTTTCCATAAGAACCGTCTTTCGGACGAATGACGAAACTTCTATTTTTGTTCTCGCCCCACGTCGGGCAGCCACATTATAACAACGCACACTATCCTTTCTAAAAAAAATATCATAATCTCGGGGCTACTAAATAATTACACATAATATAAACACCACAAAGCAAACATTTATTAGATAGTCGCGCGCGTTACAATTAACATTCTCTTAGAACATCCACAACAACCTCATCTCTCTGCAACAAGTGTTGCCAACGTGACAAAAGAAAAGTAAGAAGGGAAAAAGAGTTTAGATTATTTTGGTGACGTCATAATGTTAAAATTTAAAAGGCAGCTTTTTCGAAGTGATTTAAACTAAATAGAAAAAGCCAGCTGACTCTTTTAGACAGCCGACTTTTTTCAAACTTTGCAATGTAAACTTTTGATATTTACCGGCCAATTGAATCGGGTATGTTGCCCAGTCATTTTTATGATTAGCCCTTCGTTTAAAACGTTGTGAGCCGCTGCTCTACTACACAGTAAAAAAATTCAGAAACGTTACATACTTATAGCGCAAAGGTTTCCGAAAGTATAGCGTAACCTACCGATGCTCTACTCGAACTCACGATTTCGGAAACATAACCCATATTTCGGGGTAAAGTATTTACGGGCGAAAGGAAATCTTTATTTGGGACTTCGCGCGCATGCGCCAAGTGCCAAGAGACGGATAAGAGTGAACGCGTTTTCCCTAATAGCACAGATGGTCACAAAAGAGTCGCTGTGACGTCACAGAGGGTCACAATTGTCACAGGACTGTCACATTGTAACTTCTTGCACAGCCCGATTATGACCAACGGGGGCCCCGGGCATTGATGAATTTGGGCGTCCCCATCTATAAAATTTGTTTTCTTTTTCATAATATTTTGACATATAAAAGAATATTTCAGAAGAACATTTGAAACTGGGGGCCCTGGGCAAAGTCCCGATTTGACCATGCGATAGTAAGGGTCTGGTAACTTGTGAGTGATGTAACTTCACTGTGTGGTCACTGTGAAGTTTATTTGCGACCAGTCACCAGGTGACGTCGCCGGATGAATACTTAAATAAAACGGATGAATACTTAAATAAAACAGCACATTATCTCCTGAAAATAATTTATGTGTAAGAAAAAAGATTTAAGATTTTAATTTATATTTATTAATTATGGTATTTTCTCTCCATTTACAAAATACTTCAAAAAAATTTTAAGTTCCAAAACAAGCCGTACCACAACAGCAGTCAGTTTACTTTTAAAGCGAATTCCGGCAAGTGAGTCGCAGCGTCGCGGTAGGGTGCTGTCTTACGAGTCCGTCGTCTTCGGTTCGATGTTGGTCGCTGCGCTCCTGCTAGCTCCTACCGTTAGTTTGGTGCTGCCATCTAGTTGAAGTTACTTGAAACGCTTCATCTAGTGCGTGTAATTTTTTCTGAAAAACTCAGTAAGGTTACTCGTTAATTCGGAAACCTTTCCGAAATACTCGGAAACCTTTCCGAAATACACGGAGAGGTTACTCAATATTTTACCAAAATATACAGAAACGTTACCCATCTTTTCCAGAAACCTTACCTAAAATGCAGGAAAATAGGTAAATATGTTTCCGACATATGCAGAAACGTTTCTAAATACTTTACCCGCATGGTTCGGAAACGTTTCCGCAATTTTGAACTACAAGAACTGCCCCATTTTTAAGTATTAAAAATGCACTTTTGATTATCCTTCTGTACACATTTATGTTTGCAATGGAAACGAAAATAAAATAATCTTTCAAAATATACATATTTATTTGATTTTATGAAAAACATTGAAGATGCCATCCATCATCATCGCACATACATAATCCTTTTGCAGAAATTCAGTACTTCGTTCCCAAACCGTTTTTACAGTTACTTACATTCTTTGTTACGTCACGTTTTTCGAGATTTGCTTATCAATGTCATAATGATCATAAAATGAGCCACCTTTCATTCCAACTTAAGCACTCCGTAATTGAATCTCGTAAAAAAAAGCAGGTGTTGTAAAGTAATCACAGCAAAGCGTGAGGTTATTTGTCTGTAAAATTGCAGGTATTTGTTACAACGTGGAATCGAGTACAGGCAGCTGGTGCATGTGAAATCTGTCGTGAATTCAATGTCCTCCATGTTCAGACGATACATCTGAAGATGCAAATCCAGGTGCTAGATCTCTCATCTGGAATTGGCTCAAAATTAGGAAATCACTCATAGGAGACTACGTTGATCTGCTCAATAGACACCCCCATAATGAAGTGACCAACATCTGCTGCCCTCGTAGCGGTCAAGCCTACAGTAGGCCGCTGGCCGGACATTAGAAAGAAGGGGAAAAAGTAAAAAATTTTTGGACAAGGTTTGTGGGGGGAGGCATTAACCCGTCCCCCCATCTACGCCAGTGAAAAAAAATGCGTGTACTCTGCCACTGTGTTTGTTAATAAGATATGACCATGACCATACAATGGCCCCTAATAGTGCTTGGCTTAGGGCCTCCGAATGCCTTAGTTGGCCCTTGACTAAAAGGAGTTTCAACTAAATTTAACTGATGCAGCAATAAACCTGAATGCGATACATTGCAGTTGGAAGCGATCCATTCCGTATTCAAATCTTAATCAAATCTCTCCAACCGTTAAAAGCTGTTAGATAAGCTATTTCTGCTGATTGCAGTATCTGGTTTCGTCGCTTTAGTACATCGATTAGGCATAATTCCAGCTGCATATCACTTCATCGTTCTAATACCCCATATAAGTATCCACCAGCACCTTATCTCTGTCACGAGGGACATTATAAATGTAAAAGAGATTTGCTTTTCTGAAGAATAATTGAATTCGAATGATCTCGAAAGAGAAATGGATTTTGCAAATGCATTTTAAATAGCACCCAAAAAGTAGATTCACAAAAACCTGCCTTTTAGGGTCATCTGACGTAGGATTATTTAAAACTACATTATAAGAAGACACCCTTTAACGATTTAGTTGTTGATCAATAAAGCCATCAAAATATGAAAATTTATCAAAATACTGAAGAAATTTGATAAGAAATGTACAAAGGTGGTCATCATTTTTTATAAACATTATCCTGCAGCTAAAACGAGTAAGTAGATTAACACCAACCTTCGTATATGAACTAATGCACCTGGTGCGCACAAAAAAATTGTATACAAGGGTTACTCTGAATTTTTTGAGACAGTGGCAGACAAGAGGCGAAAGAAGGGGGGAAAGGTTTATAATGTAAATTTGAACTCTTTTATGGTCGCAGACGATAATTTAGGGCAAAATTGTGATTTATCTGTCGTAGAATAGATTTTGAAAGAAAGGAAAATGGAGTTGATGTGAGAGCATTATCCGGCTATATTTTCCGGAATGGCAACCGGAATAGGTTTTTTCTTTATCTTTCGTTGATTGTCAGGGCGACAAGTTTTAAATAAAAATAACTCTTTCATTCTGAAAAAGTTACGTAGCTGAAAGGTGTAATATATATAGTGATTAAATTTATCTGTCAGTGTGGTGGAAATCAAGTTTGTAACAACCGTAAATGACGCCATAGCAACAGCATCCTTTTAGTTAAAAAACATTCTACTAACTCCATGGCGCTCGCTCGCGCTTTGCATTTATTTACAAAATGAGACTGTTGCTCGTCTCGTGTTAGTCTTCTAATGCTTCTATGATTTTAAAGTGGGGTTACATCAACAAGAATGCCTTCAACGTCTACAATTACCATACGGAAACCATGTTCCATCTCGTTCTATAGTATTCAGATGGTTCACAAAATTTCTTAAAGGTGGAGATTCTCTCCTGCATGAAGAACACACAGGAAAAATCTTATCAGCTGTAGTCCCAGAAAATGTGTCGGTCATACGAAAAATGTCAAGCGATGATAATCACTGCACTAATAAATGATACAGAAGGAACTTAATATTATATACGCAGCTATACATAAAGTTATTCATGAAGAGCTGCATTTGAAAAAATTTGTTTGTCGTTGGATACCCCAGAATTTCACACACCGAACACCAGAACACCAAAAAGCGAAGCGTGTCAGTATCTGCAAAGAAACCCTAAAACTACTTAACGATGATGGACATCGACTTAATTCTAAAATCATAACTGGTGATGAAACTTGCATACTGTTTTCTGACGTTCCATCCCTTCAAGAAAGTAAAGTATGGGTCTTTGAAGATGACCCCAAACCAGCAATGGTGAAAAA
>JAWZYV010004735.1:0-11624 GCA_038373885.1 Cheiracanthium punctorium | reverse complement strand
AGTAGTGATTTCAAACAACATCGATGCTGTGCGCAAGATGATTGAAGAAGATCGGCATGTTACATATCGTGAGATAGAAGCATCCCTTGGCATATCTCAGACAGCAATATATTCGATTTTGCACAAACAGCTAGCTGTTAAAATGATTTGTTCCAGATCAATTCCGCACAATTTTGACAGAAGCTCAAAATGAGGCTCATGCAAATTGGTGTAAGGAAATGCTAAAAAAATTCAAATTGGGAACTACAAAATCTGTATACAACATCACTACAGGTGACAAAACTTGGATATATTCGTATGAGTCAGAAACTAAACAACAGTCCACTGTTTGGGTGCTTCCAGATGAACCGAATCCTACGAAAGTTGTCGTTCACAAAGCACTTCCAAGAAAATGCTTGCTTGTTTCTTCAGCCTTACAGGACATATTGCAACCATTCCTTTAGAGGATCGAAAAACTGTTAACGCTAAATAGTAAACAGAAATCTGTTTGCCAAAAGTCATCAATGAAATCAGAAAAAACAACAACATTCGATGCATCATTCTTCATCATGACAACGCCAGCTCCCACACAGTACGTGAAACAATTGATTATTTGAAGGACAAAAATATCAAATTAATGTCTCATTGCCCATGTTCCCCTGATTTGTCCCCTAACGACTTTTTCTTGTTCCCTTATGCCAAACAAAAAATGTGTGGGAAGCGATTTTCATTACCTGAAGAAGCTGTTGATATCTTCCAAAACCAGGTTTTTGAGATATCAACTTCAGAGGGGAAAAACTGTTTCAAGAATTGGTTTGAACGGGTGGAAAAGTGTGTAAGTCTTAAAGGCGAATGTTTTAAAAAGCAATAAAACAATTTGCCACCTAAAATTATTTTTCTTCTTACTTTTTGTAGAAACTTAAAAAGGCAACCCTCGTATATCTAGGCATCGATGCAGACAAAATTTGGATCAGTATGGCCCTTCACAAAATTACAATAGATTAAAAGTGTGCCTTCATAAAAATAGAATCAGTTAAAAGAGCGCCTTCACAAAAATAAAATGAACTAAAATGGTACCTTCACAAAAATACAATCAATTTTTCACCATTCATTAGCATTTTGTCCTATATTTTGATTTGTTTTGTAAATTTTAAGAAAAAAAAAATTTTACAAATTTTGTATAAAAATTTACAAAAATAGATGTTGAACAAAAATGAAACCCTGGAAAAAATTCCTGGATCGACCCCTGACATATATAAAGTTTTATTTCTGAAAGCTTTGCTTTGAAATTTACATAGTAAGTCAGTACATAATCAGTTGATTTTGCTATGCTTCCAAAATCTTACACTTGGGACAGAATTATTTTATTTGCATACCAAAACAATATTTTGTTTACAGATTATCAACAACTAGGTATTTACCAGTTGTCTATACTCTTTTTAAAGTAGTTAAACTTATTTAACTGATCTAATATTTATTTACATTTTTAATTGACTTTTTAAAAAATATCTGATTTAAATTTTACTGTCAAGTATGTGTACTACGATCGCAACATAAAGAAATCTGGTCTCCTTTCCTATAATCTAAGGTGAACAAATGACTCAATTTTAGGCGAAAGTTCCCCCTTTTCAGGTCCAGAAATTACAGAGAAAAAATCATCCCTCATAGCCACTGACAAATCTAATCCTCAAAGAAAAATAACCCGTCCTCAGAGGTCGCGCTGGCTTTTTTTAAAGTTTCGCCAATCCATTCGCCAAATTAGATTTTGCCAGACATAATTAAGAAATGCAATTGCCAATATTTTTGCCAAACTAATTTTATTATCGCAATTTGCGATGTTGGCGATCGACAGCGCGACCCCTGCGTCCTGAAGGAATCGCCAATCAAAGCACTCATTTGTATGGGAAAGAGGGTGACATCGATGTCATTCTAGCCACTTATGAATTGTGGGAAATCTGAAGTTGTCCAGATTTGGCTATCTGCGGGCGTGTATGTGTGTGGGGTGGGGAGCTTAGACCGCCTTTATTCCTTTTGTTATGGTAGAGTTGCTAGCTAACCCTTTCAGTACCAGAGCCCAATATCGGGACTGCTCTCAAACAGCCAAACCGTCCGAGGTTTGCCCTGTACTCTTAAGAAATTTTCTCCCCTTTTTACAACCACAGACCTCAAAATACACATAGACTGGACACCCCTATGCTTTCACTGTGACTAAAATCATCGGGAGCAGTAGAGGAGTGGTGAGCAGCCAGGGGGTCCCGAAGATGGCAAACGGCAAATTCACCCCTCTTCCTCCGGGGAGGTCGCTGTGCTTTCCCCTTTTTCCGAAGCGAAAGAGTACCGATCTTTTGTTCATGAACTTGTAAACTATCTTCGGGACCATCTGGCAACTTTCAGCCCCTCCCACTGCTCCCGATCATTTTAGTCACAGAGAAAGCATAGGGGTGTCCGGTCTATGTGTATTTTGAGATCTGTGTTTACAACAAGGGGTGTCACCGCTTAAATAATCAATCTTAGAAAGGGCTGGAGTGGATAGAACATAATCCTCTCTGGCTTCCTATGCCATCCCTATTGGAAGGGAGACAGGGAATAACTTTTCAGCCAATACTTTCCTTATCTTTAAACCATCGTCCAAAATATAAAACAAACACTTGTAAAATAAACAGATGTAAGTCAAAAAAATCTAGACTTCTAAAATAGACTTCACTTCAAACAAGTGAAATTCCCAACAAATGAGCCAAAGCTAGAGATCTCCTGTTTTTCCAACTCAAAAAAGCCCGAGATGTCCATGCATGTATTTGCAGAATAAAATGCACACATAATCATAATCAATACATACATATTTTTTCTTTTTTAACACCATGCATGTCTATATAGGCTTAGCATTTACCAAACTACTAGAGTGTGTAATCCATGTAAAATTTGAAAAATTATCAAAAGGCATGTCAGAAATATAAAACAACAATCAAAATACACAAAAAAGTAGTAAACTAAAATTCATATCGAGATACTTTAAACCACTTGAAATAATATATAAATTCAAAATAAAAATAGGACTAATAATAACTTCAAACAGTGTTAAAATTTCTAGCATATTTTAAAATAAATAATGAACATTTTAAATTTGAAAAAAAATCACAGTTTTTGAATAAACTCTTAACCGCTTAACGAGCAGTGTCCTCGTTGTGATGACACAACTCGGATATTTTGGCAGTTTTCATTCACGAAGAATACATTTCATTGCAGCTTTACCACAGATGGTGCTGTAAACGGCATGACGCATGCGCAAATCGATCCGGGATGGAACAAAGTTTCTGAGGAAGAGAGCAGAGCATTTTGAAGCTAAGGCTGAAGAAGGTGTGGCCGCCACTAAAAGTGCTACCTGTCGGATTTTAATGTGTTTTTAACCTTTTAAATATTTTAATACAGTCCGTCCTTTTCTTTTAAAGTATTTTAATTCTTTAACCATAAGAGATAAATGAGCAATGTAATCTAAGAAAAATCCTCAAAATAAGGCAGGAATAAAGACTGCATTAAGAAAAAATCCTCTCATTGATTTTCAAGAAGTTACACATTTTAAAATTAATGTGATGGAGTCATCCAAAAATTCTAAAAGTGGCGCTTTTTAAATGGTCCCAAAATCAAGCTGTTAAATTTATATTAGTCGAATTATTGATGCATATTACACACATTCAACTTACATAGATTGAAAATACAGTATTCTTTTTCACTGTAATCAAAATATTTTTCTACGGTTTCATTTTTAACTAGGCAAATATTTATACTTCCATTTCCCCCCATAGTGGCAGAAAATGGGAGTAATACAAAGGTAGCTGTACATTTTTAATAAAAATTATGTTAGTTTTATTAATAAAATAAAAAGCACTCAATTTAATGTACTCTTAAATATACTAAAAGAAAAAAATCACAGAAAAGTATTATTTCCAAAAATATTTAGCTGAAGAAATAGCATCCATGATTATCAAATTCAGATTTACTTAGTATGTGGCAAATGTTACTTGGTTCCACAAAATTAATTCCTGCAATAAACAGTAAATCAAAATGTTGATTTACTATTGATTATAACTATTGTTTCAGGAATATTTACTAAAGGAATGAAAAATAGAAATGTCAGTATCATATACAACTTTGCTCGGTCTAACCATACCACCATTTTACCCTATCTCAGATTTTTATTAATTTTTTAATAGAATTTATAATTTTATCCTTTTCTTTTCTATATAATTCAGTCCTCTTGAAGTCTCTCTACTAATATGTACCAAATATAAATGCTTTATGTATACCATATATCTCGGCGTATAACAGGCACTTTCAACTTAAAAAAATTACTTCATTTTTTCGTGTGCATGTTATACACCGAATACAAAATGCATAACATAAAATATAAAATAAATTTCTCAACATATTCCAAATTTACAGATGCATGTTATATGCTAGAGCATGTTATAAGCTGGGATATATGGTAAGTATAAGGAATCTAGAAGAAAGTTTTTCAGTTTCACTTATTAAGAGGCAGTATGTTTAGAGCAAAAACAAGAAGTTTTGCACGCATTAACGTTGTTGAAATATCCCGAAATTTCATTAGAATACTTGACAAGGGCCATGGTAGCCTGGCTGGGAAAGGCATCGATCTCGCAACTGAAAGGCTGTGGGTTCGATCCTGGGACCAACCATGCCACACAGTTGGGAAAGGTGTTTACTCATAGTATTACTCATAGGTGTTTACTCATAGTGTACTCATAGTTGTAAGGTTGTGGGCTCGATCCTGGGACCAACCATCCCAGTTGAGACAGGCGTCGTTCTCGTAGTCCAAAGGTTGTATGCTTGATCCTGGGACCAACCAAAGACCACCGTGCTTGCTAATGGCACCTGGGTCACGTTAAATACGTTAGGGTCGCTATTTCCTCCAAGTTACCATCCAAATCACAGAGTTTGATCAGATCTTCACAGATCTTAATCACAGAGTTTTGAGTAAAAGATATAGGAAAATGGTCAACGAGCTAATACTTAAATACTTTTGTCTGTTGTGCATAGAACTCTAAATGTTAGAGAAACAAACTATTACAAATTTCCACAAAGTTTTTTTTAATTTGACTATCGTAATGCCTGGTTACAAGTGAAAAAATTCGATAGTTTTGCTCAGATTGAATAAATTTTAATCATGTGCGTTAGAAACAAAATATATACATATGCTTCATCCCATATGCAGAATGGGTACATAGCTAGTATATATATATATATATATATATATATATATATATATATAGTTGAATTCTATGCAAAAGCAAACAAAAATATAGTGGTTCCACATGTTACATAGCGCTTATTGAAGCTGCTTAAAAGAAAACATGTGTTTAATATTACTTAGTAAATATAAAACGAAAGAACCCCAGGCCAGCCATTGTTATTATATAAAAAAGTTTAAAATGCATTGTCCTTGTCAGAGGGGGGAAATGCACAACTCCGCACCATAGGTTTCAGACTCACAGCCTGAGATTTTGCCAAGGTAATGTGTTATATTCATAACTGTATTCTGCAAAGATTAATATAAAAGTATTTAAACAGTTTAGAGGTAGTTATATATGTGTTCTATGTTAATTAAATGTATAATGTTAACTATACATTTCAGTCAGATTCAGATTAAAAATATATATCAGGGGTGATTGTGACCCAAATTAAAAAATCCTGAAAATTGCCGATGCAATTACAAAAAATCCCGAACATTACCAATACACACAGTACTATACCCATTAATATTAACACTAGAACTGCGGGGTGGGTCATTTTGACCCAAAACCAGATTTGATTCCATTTTTTTTTCAAAAAGTTATGAACTGAAATTTTTTAAAAATCATGACTTTTCCTAACTTTATGTTATTAATTATCTGTAAAAAAATTTAAGCTCGTAACTTTTATCTGTTTCTTTGTTTTGAACATGTATACCTGATATCGCGGAATGGGTCATTTTAACCCAATTAACTTCCATTTAACCATTAACTTCCCATGAGTCTAGAATCCAAAGTTAAAATTAAATAAACGTCATTATCATTCATAAAATGAACAGTAATGATATAAATGGTATAATAGTATACCATTATATCATTTTCATTGCAACGTGAATTTTACATGTTGGGTCAATTTGACACATACCGTGGTTTTAGGTATACCTATCTCAAGCAATGAGGTTCTATTAAGAATTATAGCAACAATATTTTTGTGCTTTTAATGTAATATTAAACTTAATATGAATGTTAAGATTGAACTAATGTCATTACCGTTGAAATATAATATTATTGTTGCATTGCAATGTGAATTCTGCAAGTTGGGTCAATTTGACACAGCCCGCAGTTTTAGGTATATCTGAAACACCTCAGTTCTAGTGTTAAATAAACCAAACTATAATGAGATTAAAATTAATAATTTTTAATTTACAAATTATCAAAGTTTAATCAGGGTGCACAGTTTAGAAAATTCCACGCACAAGCACAGATAAAGAAAAAAAATCCAATACATTCTTGGGATAACACATTCTTCACCTTTTGCATATATTATACTCTTGTACACACTAAATTATGATGTTTTTAAATTAATAGTTTCTTTTTTATAAGAGTCTATCTACAGAGTTTCAAAACCACAAAAAGCTATTAATATTATAAAAATTTTAAAACAGTAGAAATGCTAGAATTTTCAAACATAAAATAGGTGTAACATTTATTTAGAACACAAGCTTTTCTTGAGTATTCAAAATTTCACTAAGAGTAGAAAAGGTAGGGTTTTAAAGTGTTAGAAAACCTGGAAACATTATTAAAAGCTTGCAGTCTCCCTAGTAAAACAAGTAACTTGGCTGGTATGAAACAAAATTGCATGGTTACTTAAACTCCTGTTTATACGCATATGTTTAAAAGGGGGAGGGAGGAGAGAAATTGCATATAATAAGAAATTTATTAATGACTATGTCATTTTATCTCTCAACACCCTTTATTCAAAAATGTGTCCCAAAAATGCGACATAATTTTGCATGTATTTAAATACTATTAGTTCACAACAGTTTTAATCTATTGTTACAATATTTCATAAGCTGTAGAATATGCTTCACATGTATTTTTTTGCATATGTTTAAATACTATTAGTTCCAGGGTTGGCAAAAACCTGGGTTTTTGTACAAAAACCCAACCCACCTGGGTTTTTGTGGGCTTTTCTGGGTTTTTGTTATTTTTTGTATGTTTGTATATTTATACAATGTATCTGTTTACATATGCATGAGCATTAATTAATTGAATTTTTTCATATAAAAATCATTACTAAGAACAATAATGCAAATATATCACAAACAAAACTGCAAATCTAAAAATTATTCTTTTATGTTATTTATTTTTGGTCATACATTTACTTAATGCCATTCAAATAGATGAATCCATTCCATAATGAATTTTTCTTATTACTATGGCATCAGTCTACTCAAAAATGTTTCATTTTGGGTTTGAGTTTATGTTTACATCTTTCATTATTGATAAAATTACTTTGCTTTGATATTTGATAAACAATATTTTTTGCTTTTAGCCAATCATTTCTACCATAAAAATATTTTTTTCATGTGGTTATATTTATTGGCAACATCATTTTGTAATTTGTTTCGTTTTGAAATTTTCTTGAATCATCCAATCACAGACAATTACTGAGGCTGACCAATGGAAAGAATCTTAGACACTTCTTGTTCTTGAGTGAATGTCCATAGTAGTGCATGGTTTTAGTGTCGAAACTGCTGTTATTCATGCCCTTTTTTTAGTATGCATTTTATGCTTTGATAAATTTGTGTTTTTAAGTTTGTGTAATTACCTTTTCCATTCAAAATGTCAAATCCTGGTGGAGGAAGGAAAATAGCAATTGAATGGTCTGAAGTTGTTAATTTGGTGATTGACACAAGAGTAATGTGTAAATATTGCAAAGAGGTGGTATCAAGAAAAATTGAAAGAGTGAGAAATCACTTGAAAAGATGCAACGCCAGAGAAAGGCAGAATGGAGTTCAAAATACAGATAACAGCTCTGTTGCTGATCAAAATAGATCTGCCACAGAAAATAATTCTGCTGATGCTGATGGTATTACTGGTTGTATGAATCCAGATCAGAAAAAACGAAGTATTCAAGGTTCCATGCCCCATTTTGTAGTGAAAACTACTAAAGAAGAACAAGGCATTATTGACAGGAAAATTGCAGCATTTTTCTACTCTGCAAATATTCCATTTAGTGTTGTAGAAAACCCCCAGTTTATTGATATAATTGCTTCATACAGACCAGGGTACTCTTTGCCTAGTCGCAAACAATTAGGAGGGACTCTATTAAACGAAGCATCTAAAAAAATAGAGCAAAAAATGAAAAATAAAATGGTTGGAGCTACCATCACTTTAATTCAAGATGGATGGTCTAGTATAAGAAATAACCCGATCATCGGTTCCAGCTTGCATACAGGTAAGGATACATACCTGTTAAATATTACAAATGCGGGGTCCTAAAAAAAAAAAAAAAAAAAAAAGTGCTGAATACTGTGCAAAAATCGCATTAAAATCAATAGAAGAATGTAAATCAAAGTTTGGAAAATATATTTTTGCTGTGTGTACGGATAATGAGTACGAAATGGAAAAAAATGAGAGATCTTGTTAAGGAACACCATCCTAATGTACTGATGTTTGGATATTCTGCACATTTTTTAAATCTAGTGGCAAAAGAAATTTCGCCTACTAGCATTTTGAACCAAGTTGTTGAGGTTCAAAAATATTTCAGGAATCATCATCAACCTCGTGGATGGCTCAAAAATTATGATTGCTTGATGCCACAAATACTTAACAATACACGTTGGAATTCACACAAAATGTGCATTTCAAGCTTTTTGGACAATCATAAATATGTAACAATCACATCTCAGCACCAAAATGAATTTGAGATGCGAATTGCAAAAATAATGGATAATGTGTCAATTTACAAGGAGTGTTTGAATTTAAACAAGCAGCTCATAATTTTATCTTCAGCTGCTCTTGATGAACTGCAAAAAGATACAACCACACTGTCACATTCTGTACAAATATTTAAAAATTTAATGGAATCAGAAGAATTGAAACAGCACAAGGAAGTTATAGTGAAGCAGTATAAACAGATTATGAGGCCTGAGCATTTTTTAGCTAATATAATGT
Organism: Cheiracanthium punctorium; assembly: GCA_038373885.1. Taxonomy (NCBI): domain Eukaryota; kingdom Metazoa; phylum Arthropoda; class Arachnida; order Araneae; family Cheiracanthiidae; genus Cheiracanthium; species Cheiracanthium punctorium. The sequence continues at coordinate 2,442 of JAWZYV010004735.1, read as the reverse complement.
ATGCAAAGTATGGAGGGGAAAAGCTTAATTCAGAGGAAGAGGAAGAAGCTGAAGCATGGATAATACAGTATCATCCAGAGTGGTTACCTGCAATAATGGATTTTAAAATTAAAGACATAGACTATTTTCCTAAATCACTTTTCTCAGAAAATATTGTGTCACAATTTTCAAAATGGTGGTCTTCAAAATGGTGGGAAATTCTTAAAGAAAAGCTACAGAAGAACAACAAGTTAGATTCTGATTTTTGTAGTTTTTTTCAGTCTCTGCATTCTGTTACATCTAGCTCTGCTTCCATTGAGACAATTTTCTCTACATTTGGATTTATATAGTCTAAGTTTCGGAACAGACTAGGCTCAGAGCAGTGTGAAAAATTAGTAAAGATTTACAAATATTACCACAAAAATCAAAGTGAATGTGATTTTGATTGGTAAACTGTAAAAAAGATCAATTATAATTAATTTGAAATATATTTTTCATTCTACATTTTTAGTTTGTTGCCATTTAACTTTAATTGGAATTATTATTAGACATTAATCACACACGTCATATTTTGCATAGTTTTTTACTAGAATATTATCAACAGTTTATTTTTATTATAATGTCGTATGAAAACTTATTTTATAATAATCACTGCATATTTGCTATAAAAAAAATTAAATAAGAATAATAAAAACAGTATAGTAGCAAAAAGTAGTGTATGTTTTCAAACTGAAAATTTCAGGTTTTTTCTCTATATTTCTTAAAGTGAAAATATTATTAGTTATATATATATAATTACATATTTCTTAATCAATAAATGCAAGTAGTAATTGAAATATGATTAATAATATTTTTTAATTCTTTCAAAGTAGAAAGAAAGCTTGTTTTCTGTGAAGGATCATGACTACCTCTGTCAAAAACACTGTTGTTATACTGTCTAGAAGTTCCAAAATTTTCAGTTAATGAAATTAATTTTAGAAAATAAATATTTTGAGGTAAACTTCATCTGATTAACATAAATATGACTTATTTTTATGTAATTTTGATAAGATAAACCACCTACTTTTTGGGCTTAAAAGGTAAAGTGTATTTCTAAATACTATAGGTGGGATTTGCAGACTCAGAAATGATTTTAAGCAAAAACCCAGTTTGAACAAAAATCCAGACGGGTTTTTGTTGGTGGACCCACCTAGAAAAACCCGTGCGGGTTTTTCTGGGCTGGGTCCACTTTGCCAACCCTGATTAGTTCACAACAGCTTTAATCTATTGTTATAATATTTTGTAAGCTGTAGAATATGCATCACATGTATTTTTCTATAAATAGGTGACAATCATTAAAATTTCAACATAGGGTTACCAGGCGAAATATGCGAAATATGAGAAGGTCAATGAATATCATTTTAATATAGCAATAATGAAACTAAAAAATTAGGCGGGTTCAGGGGATCTCCCCCTGATGAGGCTTGAAGAGCTGAGTTTTATTTTATACTCTTAAATTTGAATAAAAATTGCTTTATAAAATATATTCTGGTATTTAAATTATTTTTTTTAGCAAAAATGTAAATGCCTTATATTTAATTTTATAATAGTTTTACTAAATGTTACAGAAGTTGACTTTCTTTTTCTACTGCCTTCTTGAGTAACATACTCAGTAGATTGTTTTGAGGAGGATGGTGTCGTTACGCTTTGCGGTGCAGGATTTATTGAATTGTGAAGAAAGTTTGCACTAAGTGCTAATTTATTTTTACTTTCTTTTTCTAATTCTGCGATATCGTCATCTGGTTGGTTTGATATATTTCATAATAAAAAGAAATTCAAAAGGATGCACAATAAACAATGATAAAGGAGTAATGCACGACAGCTAACAGTTGATCAATTTAACAGCTCAAACTACTACCTGGAGTACCGAGTGAAATTGATTAAAACGTAACAGGAAAAGGTTTCTCACATTCCAACACATCGACTCATCCTATTCTAGAGAGAATTCCCACCCTATCATTCTCTTATCTCCCCTCCCCATGCAAGCCCAAAGAATGTGCAGACCAGACACTCAGACTCCACCCTTATCAGTTGAGAGAATCGGATATGGTGATACCCCAAACATAGCTGCTGACCCGTGATCAAAGCCAAACTATGTTTCTGTTGCTAGAATAAATATTTTTACATAAAAAACTGTTGGGATTAATAAGTAAATAAAAACATAGAAGCAATTTAATTATGATGATTTCTTTAACAAACCTAAATATGTTGGTCTGATGCATTCATAATGTCTTACTCGGAAAGAGACGGATTATGGAGGGGGGAGGGGGGGGGGTTAGTTAGGAAATTGACATATACACCTATTTAATGGAAGTAAAATAGGATCTTTTACATTAACTTCTTTTTTCTCAGGGCAGCAGTTGCCTCCTCTGCCCCCCCCCCCTTTAATCTGTCCTTGACCCAGAGAGATCAAGCAAAAAAAAG
>JAWZYV010004734.1:0-11555 GCA_038373885.1 Cheiracanthium punctorium | reverse complement strand
CTAAGAAACTTATCTTACGCTCAAATATTTTATATGTGTGAGTGTATCAATAAAATCAAGATTTTAAACGGTTATTGATTATTTGTATTATTAAAATATAAATCTGTGATTGCACATTTTGTAAGACCTCTTAATGCTACCCATTACCAGTAATAGAAAGAAAAAGTAGATTTCTCTGAAACTACAATTCTAAAATCGTTCACTAATTTATTCAAAACAATATATTTATTACATTTTACGACTGTTGTGCCATATTTCAAATTAAACTTCAAATTGTAACCCTTTTAAAGTTCGTATAGTTCTGAAGTTTCAAGCATTTGAAATTCCCTTAGAGGAAATTCATTCTATCCAAAATCATGACACATTCTGCCTACCCGTCTTACCCGATGCATTGCTCGACTTAACTACCCGTATTTTAACGTAAGAAAGATGGTCACTTGCATTCATGCAATTCAAAATTAGAAAAGCTAAACGTGTAACTATTCTTTAAACAAAAGAAAGCAAAATCTTGAAAAGGGGCGAAACTGCCACGTTTGAATGCTCTAATTTTTATCTGCACTCACGACCAAATTATAAAATAGAACTTTATATTATACCACACGATTTAACCCTTTGAGGCGCAACCCTTTCCCAATGCTGAAAAAAGGGCAGCCGTTGCCATCGCTGGACTTATCTACCAGCAACAGAGCGGAAGATCGAAACGTTCATCGCGTGCCACAGATCTGGTGACCCTTTTTTTCGCGCAGCTGGCTGGGCCGGCACATCCAGCTGTCGTCAAAAAAGGGTCTCTAGGTCTGTGGCACGCGATGAACGTTTCGATCGTCCGCCATCTTGCTGGTCGTTAAGTCAAGCGATGGCAACGGCTGCCCTTTTTTCAGCATTGGGCAATCTATCCATGCTGTTCTCGCATTCTTCCATTTTTCAGCAGATGTCAGTGCCGTTAAAAATAATCGAAACAATATTTTTACGGGAAATGACGTGCTAAAAAGTAAAGGATTCTCGTGGAGCTCTGTCACCCGCAACTATTTTTATAGAAACCCAATCTATTCTTCGTGACTGGCAACAGTCAAAACGTCAGAGTTTGGCGTTCCCAAAGCGGGAACACTGAGCGTTAAAGGGTTAAACGTAGTCCTTCTTCAAGACGATGATATTTTTTTTTATAAGATTTTGATTTTTCGCTGTATTCCATTTCAGTAAGACGTAATAGCCACGTCTCCGAACTCCCGTAGATTTATTGACTCCATCCGTACCTTTGAGATTTTAGAATAATAATACAAAGCTGCCCCTACCGCTAGCTTAATTTTGCAAAATTGACATCCGATCATAAAATTTTAAATTTATCCTCTTCATAAAAGTTTATATATATTGAGTACTCTGCATCGTGTTAAATTTTTCATGTTAAAATTGTGAATCCATTTCCTTCTTATATTTAAAAATATGCTCTTTGGGAAAAATTGAGTAAAAAAATAAATGCATTGTCAATATTGAAAAGTTACTTTAATAATATTTATTTGGACTTCAACCAGAATCTAACCAAACTCTCACATTTCAGTCAGTGTTTAAAACACATTAAATTTATATGCAAGTCCACTTAAATTTCCGAAAACTTTACAAACATTGCCTAGCGAAGTTCTTGAGCCTTGAAGTTCATTGCTTCATACGAACTTTCTTGAACTACATAGAAAGGTTTTAAGCGAACTAAATTAAGAAAAATATTTTCAAATTTTTAATTATTTCTTGCTTTAATTGTTTCTTGCCTTTAAATTTGATAATCTACACCAAGTACTGTAAAAATGAAGTAACAATTTATATAGAACAGCTATTGCTTTATATTTCACAATTCAAATGCTTATTTCCAATGTTAATTTCTAATTATTTGGGATATTGAAGCTTTGTACAGGCTGCTGGAATTTAAACGCTCTGCAACCGAGATTTGCGAATAAGATAGTGGTGACGAAATCAAGAGAGAAATAAAATATATCGGTAAAACCCACAAGGGCCACTATTTATAAATGTTTTTTTTATAAATTTTTAATAATACACGCTAGGTATTGTGAAAACTAAATAGAAAGCCATTCTAATAAAATAGCCTCTGAAAAATTAAAAATTTCAGACTATCTGATATGATTACGAATTAAATACACTTTAAAAACTGCCCCCCCTCTCAGTTTCTGCTCTACTATTAATAATTCGTGTTTTTTCAGACCTTATAAAACTGATATTCAGACTTCCTTCGAGTTGCAGTGTAGGGGCGAAATGTTTAAATTTAGATTAAACTTTCTTCGGAATCAGCAAACAGTCCCTAAATCTTTAAATAAAAGGTTCCCTGCGATAATGAATTAATTATTCATTCATCTGCAACTGATTTATCTTTCATTTAAAACGGCATTACAGGAATGTTTGAGGACTCAAAGATTCGTGCGCTAATTAACATGCGTACTTGACTTCGATTTTTGCGGCATCATAATTTCATTATTTAGTATATAGAAGACAGATTCCACTTATGAACTTGTGATAAAGATGGATCCGATTTCAGATTTTGCAAACGATGAAAATTAACATGTATTTTTAAAATATCATGTAATTTTGGTACATTATAACTTCGATTTCTCGAAGTTTTACGGACACCTAAAAAATTAAAGATTGAGTTTTTCAGATTGGGAGGTGAGTTTGTAAGAAATATACATTTATTCGAAATGAAGTTATTCGGGATAGAAAGATTTGAGATATCGAAGTTACGCTGCATATACCTTTAAAAATAACTATTTTTGTAAGACGCTTCAATTTTTTTAAATCTATCTTTACAAGCTCTGCTAAGCATGAAATAAGTGATAAACCTCTATCCATTGCGAATTTCTTAAAAACGGAAAATTGTGCAGAGTGTAAACTCTTTAAAACCTTTTACAATACTATTTCATGATTAAGATTTTTTCTGAAACTTTCATAAAAGGAACCACCTGTTTTATCATTTATTTCAGTGTTTGGCGTATATTTTATAGAATGTTCCGGAAATCTTTTGGAGTCCTTAAAGAAATTTTTTTATTTCAATTTGTGCGCTTAGACCGTTAATGATATTTTGTTTCTCTGTCACACACTTTTAAAGTATATTCATTAAAATGACCAAAGTGGTATATCGACTGCCTTGCACTTTTTTATTTTAAAAATATTAGATGTATCGGAAAGTCATATCCTTTTTTTTACATAAAATTAAATGAAATAAATTTTCAACAAGTATTGAAATACAAACAAGCTGTGCCTAGCATAGTAATCTTATTTGTTGATTTTCAAAAAGGTAGAATTTTTCAGAAAGTATATATTGTTTCTTTCAAGGAAAAGTGGCAGTTTTCCCTTTTTTTCATGTCCACCCTCCTTAGAGGATTCTATTCGAAATGTTTTAAAATGCATTTTTCGAAAACCGTTAGTGTTGTATTGTACAGAAAGAATTTTATGAATACCTTTTTCTCTTCGATATTACTTAGTATATGTGAAAAAAACGTTTTGGATCCCTATCTTCCAAAAGTTAAGAATTTTGAAAAATGCTATCCAATCCATCCAATCTTACGTGTGAAGTTTTGTACCATTAGTTTGAGTAGTTTTGGCCACGACGAATTCTGACATGCGGAAAAAGGACTGTACTTGTCGGTACACCTAATATTTCCCCAATGTTCATTGGAAATAAGGGGGCTGTTAAAAAGCTCCTGCTCGTTTCATGAATAAAATAATACAGTTACTATAGATTTCGCAACAAAATTGATAGATAAAAGCAAACCCATATTCATTGGGGCTTTGAGAATAAATCCTTAAACTAGCCGCCAAGTCGGTCAGCTTACCCACCCCATATCTTACAGTTCTTAATACTCAGAGTAATGTTGACTCAATTCCTGGTGTCATTTCAATGAAAATCACGTTTCTTTGTTTTAACAGTATTTGTCATTCAATTTATTTAGGTTAGGGTTGCTACATATTTTGTGTGCCATCCAAAAAGCCGATGTTGAAACAGCCAATGGATAAAATGCGCTTTAGCCCAATGTATGGCGGCATTTTTTAGAGGGGCGATGTATACGCCAAGTATTGTCCATTCGATATTCTAAAGGTGTGAAAAAGTCCGAAAGATCTTGTATTTTTGCGTATCCGTTATTGTTATTTTCTAATCTAGAGGCTGCGTGACATTGGCTTGCTCCATTAGACGTCACTAAACCGTCGATTTGGATTTTCTCACGTGCGTTATTGTTATTGCGCTCATGTTTACGTCTAGCTGTTGTCGTTCGCAGCCTGGAAATCGCGTCGATTTGGGTACCGCATGCGTTAGCACATTGTATAAGTAAACATAGACGGAACAACTACAGGACAATTATGGCAACCTATGTGTCATGAAAATTTGTGTTGTAGTAACATACTTTAAAAGCTTATAAGTTAATAATCTGATGCGCAAAATTTATCCAAACATGATATCGAAATAATTTATCGGAACTAAAATAACGAAATTTTGTTCCGAGTGATCTTCAGGGGCATAGCCAGGGTGGGGGGGATAAGGGGGTCACAACGTCCCCCATGAGAAATATTTGCTATACAAAATGTATATTCTTCACTCCCTTATCACACACACGTATATAGATATGTGAGTTGCAGTATTCTCCCCAAGGAAAAATTTTCTGGAAAGGCCACTGTCTTTTTGCCGTGAGATGAAATTTAAGTCCTTTTCAATTAAAAGAAAAATCTTCACAAAATGACACTCTATATCTGCAGAAAATAAAGTCACCCTCCCTCCGGACTAAAAAGGTGTGAAAAGGCGATCAATGCTAATTGTAAAATAGAGACTTTCTCTTAGACCTGTCTCCGTTGACGGAAGGCTAACGGCTAGAATGAAGAGGTTGTTGTTGTTGTTGTTGCTAATGCCGTCTGGCAACCGCGTTGCGGTGACAGATCGCCCTATATAGGCAGGTGATGGGCCGAAGGAGCGGCTTCCATTTCAATGAGCCCCAGTGGGAGGAAGTCCGTCTTAGCTCGGGGTCCCGTCATTTTGAACCATTTCCAGAGGAGGGACCCACCCCCTGAAATCGGCACCCCCAGAGGTATCGTTTAACAACTTGGAGGACTTTGGAGCCACGACGGATTTTACGTGCACCCGCTCCCATGAGCGTACACGGTTCCACAGCGGACGGGCCGAGAGGGGAAAGTCCCTCCCAAGCACTGGCCAAGGCGGATGCTGCTTCACTTGCAGTGTTCTTATGGGAACGGAGTTTAGCGCCCAGTCCACTGCGGGACGAATGAAGAGGAAATGACAGAAATAGAGGAAACGGACTCTCTCTGGACAGCGATATATCAAAGGTTTTTCGAGAAAGGCTGTATGGAATCCACTACTTTCTCAGTTGCAATGTTTTTAAGTAAGAAATCATGATAGATGTGACAGTCACGGTGAAAGTGTTATGTGTCTCTGTATATGTATAAAGCTAAATATTTGTGCAATAGCTCCTAAGAGGGACCAAGGCCTGCTCAGCCCGACCACGACTTCGCTACCATTGGCTGTGGGTTGCGGAAGAACCTTGTCCAGCCCGGGAATCGAACCTCGGACCTGTGTGATGGCAATGCAATGCGCTACTAATTAGATACCGGGATTCTCTGAATGTGCATGCAGGCTTTCATTCTTTATCTATTTGATGCAAGTGGACAATGTAAATTGATAAAAAATTATCAAAAAGGTAGGAAAAAATCTCCTCTTGTGAATTTTCAAGCAGTTACAGTCTTTAAATTTATATACAACGTCCATACAAGAAACTTCTCTGTTAGTAAAATGCAACTCATACACTAATGATGATGTCTGAACATATTTTAAAAAAAATATTATAACCTGCTTTTTTCTATGAAAGTGTGAAATTTTGTGCTGTGCATGAAATTAGATGTGCACGGTTAATCCTAGAGTGAAAAAAGTTATTTTCTTTCGTAATTCCTGAAATACCCCTGAAATGCGAATAAAGTGCAATATCATTAAGATTCTCAAAACAGACAATAATTACAATAAAATCAAAATACATGTTTAGTAATAGAACTTCCGCTTTTTACAGTCTGTAGAATAATCTATAAGAAATTGCTTCTGTTCTTATCACATAAGTAAATAAATGAGAAAAGGAATCCCGCTTTTAAATGTCATTTTATTAAAACTGAAAATAAAAGTCCGGTTTACGTACAAATGATATACGTTATTTTGACCAAGTCAAATTTAGAAAGGAGTTATAACACAGTATGGCGTGTATATCCGGCAAAAAGCTCAGAGACATGAAAAATAATAATAACAATTGCCTGTTGTGGATGAAGAAAAAATTCACACACACCTCGGTGTTTATTTCTCACTGTTTTATATTTTATCTGTTTTTTATAGAAAGCTTTTCAGACCAGTGAGTTTTCTTTATAATCTTCGCTACAAGGCTAGAGAAACACTGGATAATGGGAGAATTTATTGAGATAGTTCTTAAGATCTTATATTTGAGATTGCTCAAATTTTCGGGCGTGATGGAAGAACGGAAAGACATTATTTTTTCCCATTTTATGCTGAGCATTGATGTTAAGCATTTTTGTAAAAAGGGTATATCTCAAAATAAAGTGGTATTTTAACACCATTTCTTGTGGGTCACTTATAAAAACGGTTTTCGAGAATAAGTTATCAAGAGCTGAATGGGTCGGTGCAAACACGTTTAGAAACAGCTTACACTTCATTAGAAAAAATAAAGGCACAAAAAATACCAATTCATTCGTATTTTACTGCTTTCTGACTACATGCAGGTTGGCATTCTACACCTAATGAAAAGTGGATCTTTTGTACGATCCGAGAAGTACCTACTTCCCATTTTTAATTTAACTTTTTTCGTGTAGATTGGTTTTCTCGCAGCTGATTAAGTGTGATCTTACCTACAACCAAAACGTATGCACTTAATATTTTGAATTTTACTACCTTCCTACCTGGGTGTAGATAAGCATTCTCGCAGCTGATGAAAAGTGGAACTGAAAAGTATATGCTCCCTATTTTTAATTTCTCTTTCTTTCTGTCTTTATGTAGAATGGTGTTGTCGCAGCTGATGAAGGCTGGACCTTATGGCCAGACGAAAGGTATGTACTTCCACTTCCTCTTTTACATTTAATTGCGTTTCTTTAAAAAAATTTTCATTTTATGTTGATCTTAAAACCACTCTTTTAGTGTTTTTTGATACTGTGTATTCATTTTTAATTTTCTTTCGCCACGCTCTAAACTATAATTTAAAATAAAAAATACAAAGTTTTGTAATTTTTAATTAAAGTACTTAAAATATTCTGGACTCATTGCGTAATTTATAAGGCTGATGTATTCTCAAGTATCTTTTTGAATGTCACATAAAGCATCCTAAACTAAATTTAGAGACAAAGCTTTAAATTATAGCTGCTCTCCTAATTATGTTTACTAGTATTTCTTGTATAAAATATCACTCCTCTCTCGTAAAAACAAGGAAATAATTTAAGTTGATAAAATTTCCCCTTAACTGCACGTAAAAAGAATAATAAAATGGTCTCAATTTTTGTTAAGTGTAATATATTTACAAATTATGCATTCAAAAAAGGTATATGTTTCTTTTTTTAACTAATACCCGCAGTTAATGAGATATCATAATAGTTTTTAAAATGAAAACAGCTAAATAATTTATTTTTCATAGTGAAAAAAAAGTTTGTAAATTCAAAAGGAAGCCTGGAATAATAAAAATGACTCTAATATAAATTGTTTTAATAAGATACGGATTTCAGAAACTGGTTAAGAAAAATGTGATTATTACTTATATTTTTTTAGGAACATGTAAAATACACTTTAAGAAAAGATTCCAGTAAATATATTAGGCTTAATTAATATCCTCTTTCAGATATCAGTAGCCTACATAACCCAAACTAACGAAAATAATACGAAATGTGGTATCTACGTATGCGAAATTTTTACCATTAGGTGCTACATTAGACATGATTTTCCAAAACTCTTAACCTATGGGGGTAGGTATCCAAAACATCTTATCCTGCGTGATCTGAAAGGGAAAAATTATCCATAAAATTCTTGCTGTAAAACGCGGTACTCGGGAATGCCTAAAAGTCAATCTCCTAACATTTCGAAATTTGTATAAGAATGAGGATAGACTCGGATGAAGGAGAAGGCGGCCATTTTCACTGAAAAAAAAATTGTCCATGCAATTCTTGCTTCAAAATGTATATCCGGCCAAAGAAGTTTCAATCGTCTTGTAGTTGAAGAAGTGGTAGAAAATCGAATTTTTTTGATCGAAATGCGTGCTTAACTTGATAGCTGACTTTCATGTGTGTTATTTTACAAAGTTTTATTTGTTTTATCTTTTAAATACCGTTTCTTTTCAGTGTTTTTTGTCATGAACAGATTTCTTTCACTTTTTTTTTTCTTTTGGAAATAATGAATTGCTTTTGATAGCAATGAAAAGTGTTGATAAAGACTTAAATACTGCCGATTCGAATAAATTTCTTTCAGTTTGTTTAAAGCATGATTGACATGCATAATCTTTGTATTTAATCGCGTTTAATTAAATTTTGTTCGTTACATAAAATAATTCAAACATTTTCTTATTTCTAATAGATTCTTCGATGAGCATTTTCCTGTAGAAGCTTGAACCTTCAAACAATTCCAACAAAGTAAACTATAATAAAGTATAGCAAGTGCGTAAATTTCAGAATAAGAGTAAACTAATAAAAATGTCGTTCTCTTTATTTTATTTTATTTATTTTGAATAGACGTTTAAAATATTTGCAGCTTTAAATCCACAATTTTAGAGTTAACCCATTAGCGCCTAAATTTTTTAGGGACATTCTCCAATTTATGTTGAAGCCAGAAGTTACCAAAAAAAATTCCGATATTTGTGTGGTATGAAGTATGTAATTATTTTTATAAAAATATGAATAATATAGTGAAAGATTCTCACTTAACTTTTATCGCTGATTATTTTGTGGCAATCAAATTTATAATTCGAGAAATTAAACTAGAAAAATAACTTAAATTTTCCTATACTATGAATATTATCCAACTTAACTTTTGCGACCGTCTAAAATTAGATCGCTGGTCATTAATGCGTTAACCCTTTAACGCGCAGTGTTCCCGCTCTGTTTTGGCTGTTGCCAGTCACGAAGAATAGATTGGATTTCTATAAAAGTAGTTGCAGGTGACAGAGCTCCACGAGAATCCTTTACTTTTGAGCACGTCATTTCCTGTAAAAAAGTTGTCACGGTTATTTTGAACAGCACTTACATCTGTTGAAAAATGGAAGAATGCGATAACAGCTGGATAGATTGCCCAATGCTGAAAAGAGGGCACCCTTTGCCATCGCTCGACTTAACTACCAGCAAGAGGGCGGACGATTGAAACGTTCATCGCGTGTCACAGATCTAGCGACCCTTTTTCGACGCAGCTGGCTGTGCAGCACAGCCAGCTGTCGTCAAAAAAGTATCTCTTGATCTGTGGCACGCGATGAACGTTTCGATCGTCCGCCCTCTTTCTGGTGGTTAAGTCGAGCGATGGCAACGGCTGCCCTTTTTTCAGCATTGGGAAAGGGCTGCGTCTCAAAGAGTTAAAGCTGAACATTCGACAAAACTCTTCAGAAAACTAGCTTTCTGTTAAACCAAAACTCACAATTATTTTATTAACCTAAGAACGTGCTTGATACACAATGAATGTGTTCATGCATTTAACTGCTGTAATCCCATAAAAGAATATCGAGACTTCGTGAAAAACAGTAAAATAGAAATACACAATTAACAAAATTTATTGAAGTATTTCTATTTTACTATTTTGTGCTGTACAGGGGTGTAAAGCATGAACTTTTCTTATACATGAACCACACTTAAGGAGCTGTTTAACAGTGCTTATGATTACACGTGTTTTTTAAAGATTTTATTCTTCACATAAGGAATATACAACAATAAACTAAAGAAACTACCTATGCAACAGGAAAGGAGGAGAAGGGGGGGGGGTGTTTCTTGGCAAACATAACAACCGAAGTTCCATAATACAATGGACAAATGGAAATCTGTCAAGCGAAGGGAACAAAAGCTGGTATAGTGCTTTGACGTATTACGACATTTGTCGGTTATACAAGATGAGGTATGCTGCTGTATTATTTTCAACGATTTCTCCTTTGCAACTCCCGCAAGAAAAGCTGTACGATGTTTCACATACTCCTTTGAGTACTATGCTTATTTTCAGCTTAGTGCTTATTTTAATGAATAGTGACTGAGCAACGAAGCTTGTTACCGCTTATGGAAGTTGTTACTTTCTCGTTTATGTAGCAGCATGTTGCAGATTCTTAAAATGGCTAAAAATATTTATAGTTTAGCTAGGCTGTTTGGTACAGAAAAATAGTAAATCCAAGCATGTCCATCGTCCCCATAAATTTATATCTTCTACAAAATATCCATTTTAGTTTCTGCAAATACCATCCATATCCAGAATCTGGAATAAAATAAACACACAAATATATAAAAATGAATGCCATTTATAAAAATTCTATAAAAATTAAATATGCACATACATACCACACGACCTAACCGCTTAAAAGTATAAATTTTATAATTAAATTCAAAATAAAACAGAAAATTGAATAATACATTACACACAAATGAAAGTGGCACTACAGGCGGTTTGAGAAATGTAACAGGCGTAATGGATACCCTACTAGCAATTTTGCTCGGGTTATCATCGGCCACGTAGCCGGCCGATGATGGCCCGAGTAAAATTGCTAGTAGGGTAGGCTAGACAAAGTCATATTGCAGTTTAAAACAAGTGTTCCAGAAATCAACGAGATTATTGACTCCTTGGAGGAGAAATTCCGGGGAAAGGGACAACCTTACTTGAAGTATTGTGTGCACACTTCCTTTGCTCATAGACATTTCCTCCGCTATTTCGCGAGTGGTGTTTCGTCGATTCCTTTTCAAGAGATCGTCTAGATCTGCAACGACTTCCTTGGTGATAGCCACGTGCGCTTGACCAGGTCGTGACCTGTCGTCATCACTGCTTTTCCACTCCGAAAATACCTACACCACCAGAATACAGATCTGCGTGACATATATTTATTTAATGCCATACACATTTTGCATTCGACGATAGATTTCATTAGCACTCACATTTTCCGCTGTTAAAAATCGCACGAACGCCTATGGACACCGTTAGGAGGCGTCCACGATGCGAACGTTGCCTTTTAACGTGCTCCCACAGTATCACGCATGCATTTGGTGGGAGCTGACGATATCTCATGCACTCCCAGCACTCTGCACCCTCTATACGGGCATGCACTGTCATCCTTTTCATATAGCGGAGTGATTACAGCAGTGCCACTTTCATAAGGGCGACCCTATAACAAAAAATGATAAGAGTCATACCTTATAACAAGAGTACATACTAACTAGTAAGGCGAATTACCAGTAGCTGCCCCCTACATAATATGTTTAAGAAATAAAATAAATGGATTTAAAACATTTTTCTCGCTCTTCATAAATTTATACGAGTCAATCGGTATTATGTATAAAAAAATGAA
>JAWZYV010004733.1:0-11811 GCA_038373885.1 Cheiracanthium punctorium | reverse complement strand
CTAGAAGTACCAGTGTCAGACATCAACAAAATACGCATGTATAGCTGAAACGATAAGAGACAGATAGCACAAGTATATCTTCAAAGAATGAAAATAATGGAAATTTTAAATAATGAGTTTGTCTTCGGGGAAATAATCGCAAAGATCCGTAAATATACCAACATTTCAGCTAAAAATTAATCTAGAGAACTGGCAAAATTTTCTGCTAAACATGGAGAAGATATTTTGTAGAATAAGAGAAATTCGATGCTCTCGCTAGCCTATCCGCCATCTGACAAATAGTCCGATAGAACATTAAAATGAGAAGATAATGTTCCAATGACTTTACAAGCTCTATGTCACACATACTAAATACTATTAAAACGCAAAGGCGATATGCATGATTACGAAAGCTGTCTCTAGCTTGTGGCAAGCCAGCCTTTAGATAATGCGAAAATGTCTATATTTTTTTTGCTAGACCAGCCAAGTGACTGTAAGTTCATCCAAAGTAACAGTCAAAACAGGCCTAAAATAAGAAGGAAAACCTTGCCTAAACTGTAGGAATTAACCATAAGTATGATAATATTATCAAAATCATTTAGTAAAAAACACATAATTGAAAATACGTATTCTGAAATCTCCATTGCATATATATTACACAAAATGGCAAAAAATCCATAGTTATAGTTTTTGAAGTTGCAAAGAAACTACACTTCCATTGTTCAAGAAATACTGCCAAAGGGCAAGCAGCAACAGTTCACAAAGTTCTAATCAAGAAAACCCACCACTAATGGAAAGTAGAGATAGTTTAAGTTATATAAATTCGTTCTAAAACTCATAGACATTCACGGGTTTCTAAAGTTTCTTCCGTGAAATTCTCCGACACAGCATTATAAAAAAACCTAATAACACGCACTGTTACTGCAGCAATTATGCACGCAAAGCACAAGCATTTTTCTCTCAAAACTAAACAACTCGAGACCTTCATCCGCAAAAGTACTGAGAAGGAAGAAGCCAAAATAAGGATAGACAGAACCAAAATGCTTTCTTTTTGATAGAGATTCTGTAAAAATCGCGAAAATGGTAGTTTAGTTAGGTTAAAATGGACCCTGGAACTAAGATTCAGTAAATTTGTATACACACCAGCGCATTCGCATAGTGCTACATTGTTCCAATCGATTAAACAGAAGGAGAGGCAGACAGGCCCATTGGGTTGTTTCAAAAATTGAAACCCTGTTCTTATAACACCCCATAAATAAAACTGAAGCAGTCATTAAGACATGAACCTCCAGCTAGCCATCTTATCCTACCTTTTTAGCACACATGTGCAAATGTAAATAAAAGGGAGAACTTGCAATCTGAACGTTGATCAAAGAGCCGATAGAACCAGTTTCCAGATACTTAAGTGAAAACACGACAAAAGTAGACAAAAGTGAAAAAACTTGCTATTACTGGAAAAAAATAAAAATAGTCCGTTGCAGCCCAAAAACAGGCGAGAACAGTGAATAGCTATTGTGTAAAATTCATAGAAATAAAGACGTCTCATAAAAAGACTCTCAGAAGTTAAGCATTTCTTCATAGCACACACACTTGCGCGTTCAATTCCATGACAGGATCTGAAAATTCAAAAGAACACAAACCAAATGCAGATAAAGAAAAACGAACGCACAGAGTATAAACATGTCTTTAAAAATTAAAAAGTTTCTGGGTTTTCAAAATAAACGCATCGTGTTAAAAACAGTCCCGAAATAAAAATAAATTTTTTTAAAAAACACCAAAATTTCTGTTGAAAAAGATAAATTTTAAAAAATGGTAAAATATCCCAGCTAAACATGACTGAAAGGGATCATGAGAAATTTTTAGAGTCACAAAATTAGAAGCTCGCATCGGCGCATTTGCCAAAATATTACGATTTCACTATGAAATAGCCAACTGGGATAAGAATGAGGGCGGACTCTAGCATGCAACAACCTGCTTCTGTCTAAGGAAGCAAGGGTGTTTTTTCTTCCATTCATACTGCACCAGCGATCTCTCCATGCGTGGAATGTGGAATAATTCAAAAGATCAATGAAATCAGGCCAAAAATGCGAAAAATAAATAAATAAACGTCAGGAATATTGCAGGTGTTGATCAAAAGTGTTTATCCTTACTTCCAAACAAAACTCACTGTAAATATAAATATTCTGAAACAACCACCAAAAAATGAAGAAAATTCCATAAAACAAGTTTTCAAAATTTTCAATGATCCAGACTTGCACTCCTCTGAAAAAGACTTCAGACGATTATAAGTCGAAAATAGTTTAATCTGTAAAACTGACCACAAAAAGTAACGAAAAATTTGTTAAATCGTAAAAATCATTCTAAATTTCACTGAACTGAAGGGACTCCAGCGCACTTGCATGCGCAAACGTCTTCAACATTGTAACATAAAAACAAACTTGCAGCTGTTGCTGTGACAAAGAGATGAATGAAAATGTAAAATTTAAATTAAAACGAGGAAAAATTACTAAGGCACATCATACAGGGGCGTAGCCAGAAATTTTTCATGGGGGGGGGGGGTTACGACTACTGCAACTCATATATATGCATACATGTGTGTGATAATGTAGTGAAGAATGTACATTTTGTATGGTAAAAAATTTCTCATGGGGGGATTATGACCCCCCTAACCTCCCCCCCCCTTGGCTACGCCCCTGCACATCAACCATTAACAAATATGAACAGAAAGGATAGGGAAAAAAATACCTTTAAAAATCGAAAATTGGCAAAAAATATATGTAAAGTCTACTGCAAAATTCAACCATAGGTTGACATCCGATGTGAATGCACAGAACATAAAATTTCTCCTAGAAATTAAACCAATGGAGGCTTCATTCACGAAATGGCTGAGCGAGAGGAAGACAGTGATGACTTTAACCCTTTGAGGCGCAACCCTTTTCCAATGCTGAAAAAAGGGCAGCCGTTGCCATACGCTCGACTTAACTACCAGCAAGATGGCGAACGATCGAAATGTTCATCGCATGCCCCATAGATCTAGAGACCCTTTTTTGACGACAGCCAGCTGTTCTTGCGTTCTTCCCTCTTTCGGCAGATGTCGGTGCTGTTAAAAAGAATCGTGACCATTTTTTGACGGGAAAGGACGTGCTCAAAAGTAAAGGATTCTCGTGGAGCAATGTCACCCGCAACTATTTTTATAGAAATCAAATCTATTCTTCGTGGCTGGCAACAGTTCAAACGCCAGAGTTTGGTGTTCCTGGAGCGGACACACTGCGCGTTAAAGGGTTAAAAAAGACCAACAGTATTTTCCTTTAATAAGGAATTCAGTACATGTTGCTAAAAATTCAGAATGAGTGCCGTCCATAAAAATAAATTCCAAAAACTCCATACTTGCACCAGCGCATTCGCCGCATCGTCTGAAATGATGATAAAATAGGAGAAAAGAGAGACCTATTTTTGCTTTCTTTACAAGTTAAAAAGACCTCTAAATGTCGATTTAAATAAGATGAGTCTGAAAACTCCTAAAAATTAATTTCCTGACAACTAAGACGAGTACCCGATGTAGCCGTCAATGGCTGGCTGGGGCACAAAAAAAAAAATGATACGCCGATCAGTAAAAGCGCAGACGGATCAAAATAGCCAAAAAAAACCCATCGAAATCTCAGTATGAAAAACAGTGACTCGATAGAGTGAAAACTCCTTAAAGCAATCGATCTCCCTATTCGAGAAAATCGGTCTTTTTAAGAGGGGGGGGGGGGGTGTGAATACAGGAAATCGGAAAAACAAACTTTTATACAATATATGTGTACTACAAAAATAAAACTCGGCTGTTCGAGACTCGTCAGGGGGAGACCCCCCCCCCTGAACCCCCCTCATTTTTTAGTTTCATGATTGCCATATCAAAACGATAATAATGGACTATGTCATTTTATCTCTTATCTTTCGCGTATTTCGCCTAGTAACCGCATGTTGAAATTTTTAGGATTGTAACCTATTGATAGAAGAATACATGGGAAGCCTATTCTACAGCTTACGAAATAGTGTAACAATAGATTAAAGCTGTTGCGATCTAATAGTATTTAAGTATATGTAAAATTATGTCGCATACTTTTATGTCGCATTTTTGGGACACATTTTCGGAACAAATTTCAATAAAGGGGTGAGAGATAAAATGACATAGTCATTTAAAAAAATGGTACTGAACTATTGTTTTGATGTTGAGCTATTTTGTTACATGCCAATGCAAGTGTAAAGCCTCACCGTGGCACAGTGGTTATGTCACTGAAAATGGTAGAAGGCGGAAGTGTGAAGGTCCAGGGTTCGGGTCCCATCGCGCAGCTGTCGATCGAATGGTCTGAAGTTTATTTTTTCTCCAGATGTAACGTGGATATGCGTTAGAACCCATTAGAAAGTCCTCCTACCAAGCCAACTCCCCCCATCCCTGGCAGATCGCCCTAGCGTAGCGTTGCCTTAATGACACTAACAAAAAAATACAAGTGTAAAAATACCTTTTCCATCCAGTCAATAAATGACAAATTCTTTCAAAGGGAAGCTTCCAATTCGAGTTCAAAACTGAAAATCGAAAAATTCATGAAACGAGTCCAGGAAACGACGCAAGAGCGATTTTCTCACCACTCAGCCTTCGTGCAGAAAAGCCCCCCCCCCGCACTAAGTTCCCAACGACTGGCCACTTTATTGTGGGAATGCCACCGAGATTGCCATCGAAGGGCCTGCTTCACTTCAACACCAGAGCCCGATACAGGGAATCAAACCCCGGACCCAAGGCGCGACAGAATTATTGGAGATTTCCTCCAGGGGTTCGAATCCAGTGGAAAGATATCCACTACTGAGCTTGTAGCCAGAAAGATTCGGTCTCTCAACAAAGGTGGCCTTTCAGAGAGGTGCCACCGTACTTGAAAATAGTAAAATGGGCGGCCTAAATGGGTTAAAGGCACAAAAATAATTGTAAAGCTTTCGAGTGTTTTCAGGCTTTCATAGAGTTCAAAACTGAAATTTGAAAAATTCGACTGGACAGAGATTCAACTGTCTTCCGAGATGCGAAAGAATGCGCTCAAAACTAGGGTGCTCAATCTCGCAGAATTGTGAGGCACACCCCAGTTCGGTCACTTTCGAAACATTCAAAAAAAGACCTTGCAGTAGGCTGAAAATTGCGGGGACAAAATATAAATCTTGCGGGGTTTTTTTTTTTAAATAAAAACCTATGAGTTGGTGAGTCTCGAACCTTACAACGCAGCACCTGACGTGACATAGTCAGAAAGAGCAGCACCTCAGCAATTTATCAAAAATCTTTCATTCATTATTAAAGTTGATTGGTATCCAAGTGAAATACATAATGCTCTATTTTCTCCGATTTCAATAAAATGTCAACTATTTCACAAATTCAACAGCATTTCAATGAAGCGCATAGCTTGCTTTCATGAATAAGTGAACGTTCTTCAAATCATTTACAACCAATCATCGATGTTTAATTCCGTTTCTGCAATGCGAGTGAAATTGGACCCATTGCATGGATGAAGAGCATGTTAGGAATTAATTTAAGTATATAAAATTATACTATGAAATGTACAAATTAAACTTTAAATCATTCACAAATTTTTTTTTTTTTTTTAAGTATACGTTTACAATTGATTTTCTTGAAAATAATTTAAACGCATTTAAACAAAGATGGCAATGTATTAATAATGCTCTTTTTGAGCATGATTTAATTTTATTCCTAACTTTTCAGAGCAACATTACGAGTAAGTGATATTACGATCCAGTGAGCATAACAGCTAATTAAAATAGTCCAATATCATTAATTGGCAGAGAACTGCAGCACCCACCAGACTTCCACAAATATCATGCTAATGTCACTCGCAAATGTTATAATTCCAATCTTCACGTCATAAATATGGATTTTAAATTGTTTTAAAATATCCTACTGGGTGACAGGTAGTCATTATTGTTCATACCTTTCTTTTTTTAACTGCAGTTACAATGGGTTGTTACTACGATAATTATTGGCTGCTAGTTAAAAAATCAATAGCAAAAATTCTCACATAAATACCATTATTATGTGCACTTCTATTTCATTGAGTCGTTTCCTTTAATAACTTTTTGAATGAGTTCAAAAGCATTATCTTGCATAGTATAAAAAAATCGGTATCGTTATAACTAATTGCATAGGTATCTGAAAATGCGATTCGGAGATACATTGCTGTTTAAAAAGGATTGCTGTTTAATATGGAAAATGACAAAATTAAGATGTATTTTGAATCATAAAAATCGTTTTGAAGCTCTAAGATTTCGCCAGCCAGGTCCCTAACAGTCCTAAAGCATTTGCAAAATGATTAGTTTGAAATAGTAACCATAAATAGAGTGAAATTACCTTAAACAGCATTACTGTAACAAAAAAAGTAAAAGATATTAAACTAAAATCTAAAAACTAACAATAAGAGAACATGTCATTCTAAAATAAGTGCTTAACATGCAAGATAATTAAATTACACTGAACCAAAGAATAAATATTTATAAAATCAAATAAATAAAAAAAATAGACACTTACTCTGTTTTGTGCAACTTACCATGAGTCGTTCTTCTCAATGTAGACATAAATGTGAATAAATACACACAAGACAATTTCAACCTTGTTTTCATTCAATTTATTTTATCATAACTGTAATAAGCATCTAAATATCAACACATTCTCGAAGTAATCTTTCTTTTTCTTTCCTTCACTGAAAAAATGACAAGACCTATTTCATCAGAATGATCCCTTTTGTCTCGAGAAGGTTTAACCCTTGCTGTTCTGTTCACACTGACTATGCCTGTGTAACGTTCGGATCAATAGGATCAACAGTAACGTTCGGATCAATGGAATACTTAACAACAGGGATTTTATTTTTACGAAATTATAAAACTACGTTCATCTTAAGACAGATAATTTCTCCAAAAAGAAAAAAAAAAGCCATAATATATACACTGCTGGCCACCCAAATTGCAACACCAAGAAAAACAAGAGATATCACAACAAAATTTATTGTGTAGATAACATGTTGACCAAGTAACAAATGATTAAATTTACAGCATTCTATGAAGCGTGGTTCCTGCCAAAATCAGTACCCAGAGTAGCCGCCGTTGTTGGAGATCACAGCTGCCACACGCCTCGGCATTGATTCAAAGAGACTTTGAATGTGTTCTTGGGGTACAGCAGACCAAGCAGCTTCCACACGTTGCCAAAGTTGATCTGGTGTGACAGCTGGGGATGAACTCTGGGTCAGTCGTTGAGCAACCATGGACCACATGTTTTCTATCGGCGAAAGATCCGGAGAGCGCGCCGGCCAGGGAAGCAATTCAATCTGGTGATTGACGAAGAACCCTTGGACAATGCGTGCCACGTGTGGCCGTGCATTATCCTGCTGAAATATGGCTGTTGGCAAGCCCTGAAGGTAAGAAAGGACAACTGGCTCCAACACCTCGGAGATGTAGCGCTGGCTGGTTAAAGTACCGGCAATGCGTACTAGAGGAGTGCGAGAGAGATATCCGATACCGCCCCATACCATAATACCCGGTGCAGGACCAGTGTGACGGTGCATAATGCAGCTGTTCAGCATCCTCTCTCCACGGTGTCTCCAGACTCGAATCCGACCGTCGTGGTGTTGCATACAGAAGCGTGACTCGTCAGTAAAGAGAATTTCATTCCATTCTGTCGTCCACATCCTTCTTTCATCGCACCATTGGCGGCGGAGACGTCTGTGGTTCCGCGTCAGAGGTAGACAAAGCAACGGACGTCTTGCGGACAGACCATTCTGCTGTAAACGACGTCGAATGGTACGCGCAGACACTGGATGATGCGTTACAGACTGAATCTGCTGTGATATGGTTCGTGATGTGACTGAGCGGTCCGTCACTGCCATGCGTACAATCTGCCTGTCATCACGTGACGTGGTGCACTGAGGTCGATGCGGTCGATCACGTCTGTCCGTCGTACCCTCCTGCACCCAACGATCACATATCCGCATCACAGTTGTTTGGTTTCGTCCAATACGACGACCGATTTCCCTGAAAGATAACCCACAATCTCGGTATGCCACTATCCTTCCTCTGTCAAACTCGGATACTTGATCAAAAGATGATCGTTGTTTCCTACGAGGCATAATTTATCGTTTTTTTGAAAAAAAAGCAAGAAAAAACACAATTGCTGTACTTGAAACCGTCGAAATCTCCAAGCCTTAAATAGCGCTTTGAGGTGGCGCCACAGGCGCGCTTGATGTGCGTCTGCGCTGAAATTCTAATCATTTGCATATCTCACCTCAGCTAATGCATGTTTGTAAATTTCATATTATTTGCATGCTTCCTTCAGGGTGTTGCATTTACGATGGCCAGCAGTGTATTTCAAAAATAATACGACAAACACAAGAAACATGAGTATATTAATGAAATTTAATATTTATTACTAGATGTAACCTGTTTTGACTGGCAAATTCGACAAGGATGAAATGCATGCCGTGTCCTTTAATAACTTTTGTGCGTTTGCTACAAATTTTGCACACTCTATTTGTTGTAGTTTTTTTTTTTTTTTTTTTTTTTATCATTGCTGGATGGACAAAATGTTCAGTGGTCATTTTTGTCACACATCTGTGACTTAACTATGGACGTTCATAGTCACTCCTTTCACCTCTTATCCTGTATAGAACAGCAGTGTTAAAGTTTTTTTTTTTTGTTTTTGTTATTTTTTTCCCGCTTTCACACTTGGCCGCCACTTACGTCACGGAGAGCAGTAGAAGTCTGTGCTGACCTGTGGGCGGATGCCATGACTACGGGAGGTAGAAGGCCATTCTTGTGGTGAAATTTACGACCCTTAAAGGCCAACGCTGACTTCGGGCGCTTTCGGCCAGCCGAAACCAGTAGGGGGCCAGTAGGAGAACACTTTAATGGCCAATTCTCACTTGTAAGCAATCAATTTTATTCATCGCAGAAAGTGGGGTAACAAGGAGGGAGATACTCCGGTATTAAACCGACAAAAGGTAATTGGGGCCCATGAATAATATTGCGATTTCACACCTCCCCAATCTATTGCTCGGTGGAGGACAACATCGGCCGAAAATCCCCATTCAAATATATTGTACAACCGAAAACGCTTGAAGTGGACAGTGGCCTTTAATCACCAGCAGGGATAAAAGTGAAAACCACAAGCCCCTCCCCACACACACACAATGGGGAGAGCAACGGAAGATTTTCCCCCCGTATGAGTGTCTCTCCCTCTTCCGCGAAATACATGCATCACGGGGAGTCACTCTGCAGTAATACGAATTGGACGAATTACGACGAAATACGAATTGGACGAAAGGCATAGAACTCTGGAAAAAGATTCACTTGCTCTTGATCCGCCCCTCGAACGTCGTAAAGCAATTATGTATACCATTCGCTTACCAATAACACATACAGTGCAACCTCGATATCTAGAAAATTTTAATATCTCGAATAAATGAGCTTTCCCTGGCAAACGGATTCCCTTTTATTTCACCTCGTGATCACGAAAGCTCAATATCTCGAATTTTTCCGTGGCTTCTTCGATTTCGAGATATCGAGGTGATACTTTAACTCGATATTCAGACAATGTACAGAAGAGGCCGTCTTTATACTGAATTCTGCATAAACTTTTTTTTTAATAGCATCACCCCATTTTAATGAAAAAAAAAATGTAATTACCCGAAACACAATTTTTCTCCAATGTTCTAGGATCATTTCCGGAGAAATTGCTAATTCTTTTTTACATTCATTTTCCTCTCGAAAACTATGAAGAAACATCGCTTACAAGGAAAATAATGATTCTTTTTTACCGAGAAAAGTAAAATAAAAAATTAGTATGATTCTTAATTACGAATCGGCAAATTAAAACTGGAAATATCAAAACGGGTAAGTCAATGCACCACACAGACATTTTAATCAGTATACAGGGTTTCTACAGATTTCACAGCTTTTGTTTCCCTGACTTTCCCTGAGATCTATCATGCTCTTCCCGAATTTTGCTTTTCTATTTTTAATATTACAGCCTTTAATGAATAACTTTTTATATATTTTGACCCTTTTTTACAAATAATAATAATAAAATCAATATTCACAAAAATATTATATGACATCACTGGATTCTAACAAAAACCATGTTTGATAATAATTTAGGATAAAACTAAGCCTATTTCAACTGAACAAGTTGTATGTTAATAAAGGACCCATTTTAAAATTATTTATAAGGTTCAATAAGAAAATGAAAATAAAACAATTTCTTTACTTGGGTCCAAACAACCAATATTTTCTTGATTTTATTGCAAAATTCAATTTTTTTGCATTTCCCTGACCTTTCTTCAATTTCTGCTTTCCCTGACTTTCCCAGACCAAAACTCATTTCCCTGACTTTCCCTGACTTTCCAGGTCTGCAGAAACCCTGGTATAAATTCAACAACTGAACGAAAAAAAATATATATATATATATTAAATTTTGCACAACCTTCTAAAATGTGCATCTGATTCCTTCGAAATTTGGTTAGGTTAATTCGACACAGAAGGAAATTTAAAAAATAGTAAGAAATATGTTGAATTCAGAATTTCGAAATTATGAAAATTTTTAAATCTTACCTTGGTCGACTCAACGTACCCAGCAGTGAATCTTCGAAACAATTTCTCATGTCATCATGGAGCATACTTACCTGTTCTTCATTTACTTTGGACTGCCGGTGGGGGGGTTCGATGGGGTAGGAGGAGCAGCAACCCCTGTGTTTCAGCCAAGAATAGGCCCTCATCTGAAATACCGAGAAATAAATAAATAAATAATACAATCGGCAAACAACATATTATAACTGCGTATTAAACCACAAAAATATTTACAAGTAAATAATGCATTTACAATGGACTATGAATTGTCGTTTTATTATTATTTCTTTTCATTGGTTTTTCATATTTCGATAATACCCCGTAAGCTTTTTCAATCCAAATTGTTCAACTAATCTGCAAATTCGTTAATCCAAGGGCTCATAATTAAGGATTTATAAAATGAACAGTAGCGAATTTTAAAAATGTTATTTTTGTATATCTACTATGATTTCCAATCCAATGAATGCACTAAACTGAAGGACCTGAGCTGTTAAATCAGCCTGCTAACCATCACTAGCAATCACTTTTTTAAAGTCCATTATACAGTTGGTAAAAATATCTTAAAACTTGTTTTAATAACAATCGATAGCTTTTCCCTTTCTAAAGCTTTTTAACCCTTTAACGCGCAGTATTCCCGCTCTAGGAACACCGAACTCTGACGTTTTGACCTCTGCTAAGTCACGAAGAATACATTGGATTTCTATCAAAAGAGTGGCGGGTGACACAGCTCCACGAGAATCCTTTACTTTTCAGCACGTCCTTTCCCGTTAAAAAATTGGTCACGATTCTTTTTAACAGCACTGGGATCTTTTAACAGCACTCTTCAGCATTTTTGGACCTGCTGAAAAAGGGAAGAAAGCGAGAACAGCTGGATAGATGGTCCCATGCTGAAAAAGGGCAGCCGTTGCCATCGAGCGTGGCTGTGCCCACGCACAGCCAGCTGTCGTCAAAAAGGGTCTCTAGATCTGTGGCACGCGATGAATGTTTTGATCGTACGCCATCTTGCTGGCCGTTCAGTCGAGCGATGGCAACGGCTGCCCTTTTTTCAGCATTGGGAAAGGGTTGCGCCTCAAAGGGTTAAAGCAGCCTGTTTACAATCACCAGCAATCACTCTTTTTAAATTCTATTATGCAGCTGGTAAAAATATCATAAACTTCTCTTCAATAACAATTGATAACTTTCCCT
>JAWZYV010004732.1:0-20618 GCA_038373885.1 Cheiracanthium punctorium | reverse complement strand
AGGAGGTTTTTATTGGGACAGAACAGAGGCAGAAGTTCCCTGAGCACATGGTTCAAGCATGTGGAATGACGCTCATTTCAGATGTTGCCAGTGTAATGTACTCCTGCTTTAAGTTTATTGTATATAGGGTGTCCCAAAAAGGTGGTTATGGGCTTTAATTCTTTATCTATTAGAGATAAGTGGGCGGTGTAAATTGAAGAAATGTTCAAAATAAGGTCAAATAAGAATCCGTTAAGAAAAAAGTTATCTCGGTCATTGGTAAAAAGTTACACTTTTTAAATTTTTATACGACACTCATACAAAAAAATTCCGAATTCAAAAGTTGTTATTTTCCATCCAACAAGACTAATTAAAAAAAAAAAAAAAAAAAAAGCATAAATGTAATAAAACTAAGAGAGTTATCTTTAATTGAAAATGGAAGGCTGAGCAAATGAACCATACGCAAAAATAGAAATGTAAATTTGTGCCATGTTATAAAAGATAGAATGTATGAAAATATTTATGTTACAGCCATTTTTTGTTTTTAAGGTAGATTCATGGTTCTGCTGAAAATTATTATAAATTTCAAAACAACATTCTAATAGACAAACTCAGAAAATATTTTATTTCCTGTAAGTGGTATTTAACTATTTCAAATGTTTATGGTAAAACAATTTTCAACAACTGCATAATAAAATGCAGATGATTTCTTTTGAGTTTGCACATTTGTTTAAAGTAGTAACTCATCAGAACAACTCAACCAAATTTTTCTTGTACACAAAAGAATAAATAGTGTATTAAAAATTATGCAGCGATATTTAGTTTCATATTTTTGTAATAAAAACATAACTAGTACTGTATAATTTTCTTTTGTAACAAATGAACAGCTGTTGTAATTAACAATGCTTTATTCTAAGTGCAATAGAAATAATGCAGAAACTGCTCGAGAATTTAGACGATGATATCCAAATACACCTGAAATTTATCGCATTTTGTTTACCGGATGATGAGGCAACTGAGAACTAACGGTGCTTTGCACCCAAAATAGGGTGGCTACAGAAATTGAGAAAAAAAGTTCCCTGATTTCCCTGACAATCTTTATCAAATTTCCAGAACTAATTATGTATATACATACCATAATCTTTCATATAAATCGCCATTGTGTATCATGCACCAACAGGTGAATGCTTCATATAGGGAAATAAATAATAGAAAACCACAAAAATGCTTAATATTAATAAAATTGTAGTTCAGTTTCATAAATCCAAACATAAGATTTAGTCGAACCCTAAAAGACAATATGTAGCAGAAAGTTTCCTCGTTTTATAAAGGCAGTGTTCAATTTTAAGCGTAAGGATGACTGATCAAAATAAACTGGCGACCTAGTCAACTTATTTTATTTCAATCAATGTATCGTTTCAAAAAAAAAAAAAAAAAAAATATGTAAAAAGGCTTAAAAATGAGCACTATCTATAAAAAAAACAATCGTCTGGCGGGGGAGCTTAGCAGGCATCACTCAAATGTCCCATCACTTTAAAAAACACAAGGGCGCAGTAAGTAATAGACTAAATCATCTTTTACCATTCATTTAACCTATGACTTTATTCAGGAAGCAATTCACATGCCGATATGATTCGCATATCAGATTTCTTGTATGATCCGCATCTTAGAACGAGTCCGAATACATGCACTTTTTCGGATTCGTATAGTGATAGTGCCTACATCACTTAGTCTCGGATTCATATTTCTATGTCCTCGTATGATCTGTATTCTGGTTTCGGATTCGTAAAATGTCTGTATCTGTGCATCAGTTGAGCGTCATGTGATCCAGAACGGAGCCGCGCATCAGATTGACAATTAAAAATGATCTAGTTCACTAGGCAGAAACAAAAGTTCCCCGATTTTTAAATATTTTTGCAAAATTCCCTGATATTTCCATGATTTTTCCAGATCGAAAAAGTACCCTGATTTTTCCATGATTTCCATGATCTGTCGACACCCTGCAAAACCGTGCCCTGGGAGAAATCGCTTGTAGGTATGATGAAAATGAAGAAACGGATATAAAGCGTATTTTTCTGCCAACCCACGTGCAAGTATTCAAAAAGAAACCCCGAATTTGGAACTACCTACAGCATCAATTGATAGAACTCTTAAAAAAAATAATTGCCATCTATTTTGTATTCATGGCTTCTAATCACTCCACCCATCTGATTTTCACGCTGTCTAGCATTCTGCAATTGGCTGTTGATTCAGCCAGATAAAAATGTGAATATATAAAAGGTTAAAAACTCATTAAAAGCCGTCAGTGCTACTGACGGCTTTAATGAGTTTTTAACCTTTTATATATTTTAATACTGTCCGTCCTTTTTCTTTTAAATAAAAATGTGAATTTTGTTTAAAATATTATGTGGGGGATGAACGTTTATTTATGAAAGATGGGTCAATATATACTCATACCGATCATTATTGGAATAATACAAAACCATATTTTGAGCAAGAAATACACCATCAACAAAAATTTTCTGTCTCCGTGTGGTGTGGAATTTTGAATGAAGAACTGGTTGGTCCTGTGTTTTATGAAGGGACACTTAAGCCTCAAAATATCTGCAGCTTATTTTAGATGGCATAGTAACATATATTTTGGAGAATACACCATTATCGTATGTAAAATGTATGTAGTTTCAACAAGATGGAGCATCTGCACACAAGGCTATAAGTGTAATAAACTGGCTCAATGCTAACTTTGATAAACAGTGGATAGGTTTGAAAGTAGCCACAGAATGGCCCGCCAGATCCCCTGAACTAACGCCGCTCGACTTTTATTTTTAGGGTCGGCTTCAAAGTTTATAATACTCATCCCCTAAATGCAACTGATCTAAAACAAAAGATAATCAATGCATTCAACAATATTAATGGAGAAGAACTCCAAAATATTCACAGAAGCATTATTAGAAGGTCTCAGTTATGTACTGGAGTTGGTGGAAAACATTTCGAGAATGCTGTGTAAATTGAATTTTCTTTATTTGCATTTGTAATGAAATTTGCTTTTTTATATGAGTGGTACCCTCTAAAAGGTTTATAAAATTGAACATTTAGGAATCGTAATAGGTACTTATTTATTTTTGTAAAAATGTTTTTTTTAAATTACATGCATTTACATAAATGTTATTGATTGTTAATTTAATGTATTTATTTGCAGTGAAATGTTTTATAAATATGAGTGGTAGTAACACGATAAAGCATAAATAAGAAAACAAAATGTGTACGTAACAAAGCTCACAGAATTTGCATATTCTTTAGCTTTCCATTTATCTTGTGAAATCTGTG
Organism: Cheiracanthium punctorium; assembly: GCA_038373885.1. Lineage (NCBI taxonomy): Eukaryota > Metazoa > Arthropoda > Arachnida > Araneae > Cheiracanthiidae > Cheiracanthium > Cheiracanthium punctorium. Next base: position 17,312 of record JAWZYV010004732.1, on the reverse strand, counting down.
TTTAATTTATAAGGTTTTCAATCAACTTCACAGATTTAGTTGTTTACCAAAAAAATGTTAAAATATTTCTTACTCAAGATATTTAGATCGAAACACATTCCAAGTTGCATATCATATTTTTGATCTAAAAATTCCCATCATCAATTAGCATACGCCTCCTATATTCACAGAGATAATAGCTTTTTAAGTGATAAAAAATGCCCGGACAAATGGCACAAGTCCATTTTTTTTTCTGAATGATAATTCAGTTAATTTTAGAGATGCAGTTATGCAGTCTTCTCTATTGGTTTTGTTGGATGGAAAATTAAAACTTTCTAATTGAAGATTTTTTGTACGGGGGTCGTATAAAAATTTAAAAAGTGTAACTTTTAGAGAATTAGCAAGAGGAAATTTTCTAAACGTATTCTTATTTCTGACCTTATTTTGAACATTTTTTCAATTTACACTACTTACTTACCTCTAACAAATAAAGAATTAAAACCTATAACCACCTTTTCGGGATACCCTGTATACTTTTAACATTTTCATGGTAAGTACAAAAAATGCCTCTTTGTCTAATGTTAAATGTATGCATATAGATATATATACACACAGTTAAAAAAATTATTAAAATCGGATAAATTGATATTTTTTTTTATGAGAATAAAAAAATATTGACGAAATCATAATTTAAGGTCCCTTTCTGGTAGAATTCTTTCTTACATACTTCACACACATCCAGTTTTTCACCAGAGTGAATAAGATGCTTGTTTAACCCATTTATGCACAGACTATTTTTGCAACTTTCTTTTATTTTTGATAATGCAAGTATTAATAGACAAATATCTGATATCAATAGCGGGAAAAAGTGATAATTTCTTCTTCATCCCCTATGGCCCTGACGTCCTAATATATTAGAATGCATTTTTGCATTCTTTTATATTCTTCATTTTCAAGAATTTTAACACCAAAACCTGGTGTCCTACTAACAATACATGCAAGAATAGCTAAACATTATCATTTTTGCTCTAATGAAACATCTCCAGCAGAGAAGATAATGAGCATGCCAAGCCATCTCAACACAAAATTTAAATGCACATCTTTTTATTAGTTCTCAAAATATTATTATATGTTATTCCCTGCATCTTTAAAAAATTCCATAGTATAGACTCTTTATGCCCAATTCAGCACTAACTAACTAAGAAAATAATTAGGAATTGCATTGTAAATGTGAATCGAATATTTGTTTCAATAATAGGACAACAGGTCTGAAAGAAAACATGCATTAATAGCACACCAGGCATCTATTAGCGTAAAGCATATTTTATTTTAGAAAAAGAGATTATCTTTTAAAATATTGTGTTCTGCACATAATTTGTATATATGTTAAGGTTTTCATTTAATAATTAGCACCATAGTTTTGTGCACTTATTCCAAATTACCCACACTGAAATTCATAGCCTTTGAATGCTTGACTCATCAAGCTGATTCTGATTTAGAAGATATAAACTTAGACGGGTCTAATGATGAATAACTGCCATCAAATTCTCTTGATTTACCTGCCTGACTTCATACCAGAACAAGAGAAAGTAACAGCTGAGAAGTAATATCTAGTTAGAAGATGCAACTACACTACAAAAGTTCCTAGCAAACATACACAGGTTCTCTGAACGTCTATTAACGTTCAGAAAACGTCTTCTAAACATTAATAGCCGTTCAGAGAACCTGTGTGTGTTTGCTGGGTTGTTAAAGGAAGCATGTTCATCATTCAAAAAAGACCTTTTAATCCCCTGATATTAGCTTTATGCATAAGAAGAAAACATAAAAACAGATTTACTGGATTTTGCTTTTCATATTGCAGAAACACTGTCATTTTCGAAGCATACAGCAGCTAAAGATGAGTTCGGGCTCATTTTTTGAAGCCCGAGCCTGAGGACTTTTAATCCGAGCCCGAGCCTGAAATTTCAACTAAGATTTAAAAAAAAAAAAAAAAAAAAATCCAGTTACTTCATTGATAGAATACAATGAATTTTGCAGTTTGTGCAAATTAAAGACAAATAGAGTTGCAAACTCTCAATGCACTTTCAAATTCTTTATATATCCATGTTTATCAAATAATGTCGGATCTCATGACTAAATAATCAATATAAGCCGCCGTTCTGAAATATCCAAAGAGCTTAACGCACCTTCTAGGCACCAGTGCCGCTATTTTTTTCTTTTTTAATAAGTACAGTCAACTCCGGTATAGTAAACACGGATATTGTGAGCCATCGGCTATAGTGAACGCAAACCATTAATCCCAATTCACATAAAGTAACTCTATCCATCATGAAGAAACTTGAGTTTTAGTGAACTTCGGATATAGTGGACAAAATTTGATGGTCCCCACAGGTTCACTATAACCGGAGTTGACTGTACTTTTATTTTCCTCATGAATCACTTTTTAAAATATGTTTCATTGTAGAGCATCTGAAGAAAAGGGAAGAGATGATATGTTAATGTGATGATAAGTTTATGTCCGAGATCTGTTGAATTTAAATTTACTTAACAACAACGCAGGGATGTTAACTCCAGCACTCGATTTGGGAGCACCCCGGGAGCAGAAAAAAATTCATTTGGGAGCACCTCGGGAGCAGAAAAATTCCATTTGGGAGCAGAAAAATTCTATTTGGGAGCAGAAAAATTCCATTTGGGAGCACCTCGGGAGCAGAAAAATTCCATTTGGGAGCAGAAAATTTCTATTTGGGAGCAGAAAAATTCCATTTGGGAGCATAAAATTGAAGATTTAGGAACACAATAAATGCATACAAGAAAAGCAAAGTTTGCGAGCAAACACCATTTGCTAAAAGCAAAACACTATTTGAAAGCACTTTAGGAAAGCTCTGGAAAAAAAAAAAGATGTATACAGGCTATGCTATCAGCAACTTGGTAAAAACAATACATATCAGGAGTCAGCAACCTTTCTGTGGTTAAGTCATTTTTTTCCTACTCAAGAACCATGAGTATGATTTGTATGCGGCTTGCGAGCCACAGGTTGCCAATCCCTGTCCCTTTTTTTTTCTTTTTCAGAATCATTTAGGGAATCTTCCTCTCGAAAAAGAGAGCACAAATAAAATGAAAACTAAATTTTAAAACAAAAGCTATCTCATTCTTTGGTTCTATTACAAATCACAAGTAGTACTAAATGGAGATTTTTGAAAACCTAAATATTATACCTCTTATACAACAACACGTAATTGGTAAGCAGTATCGAAAACAAAATAAATTTGATGGTTAGAATAATTAAATGTGTGTACTTTTAATAGCATATGCTTTTGTATCAGTAATTTAACCTCATCTAATATTTACATATTCATCTATAATACTTGAACACAATATACAAAGCAAATGTAAACAAAAAATATTTAATGACTGTTGAGAGAAATTAAGAATTATGGGAAGTTAAAAATTAAGATTATAAGAAATTAATGAGATTACAAATTAAGTATCATAAGTTATCTAGTTTTCTATTTAATCTTTTTTTTATTTTTATTAATTTCTTCTTGAGCTTTTTCATTTTCTTCTAATAGTTTTAATGTTTTTGCAAGTCTATCCTTCCCTTCCGTTAATAGAATCTGTCCACTTTCTATAACAGCCAGTGGCGGCTCGTGACCTGCTTCAGTAGTGGGGCCCGAAAAAAATAGTGCCAGTTCAAATCGGGAAAATACATATACATAGAGCTGTGGCGGATCGTTACCCATTTCAGAGGAGGGGGCCTTTTTTTTTTTTTTAAGCTCGAAAAGGTAAAACATATGAATCGCTTTTGTAAACAGTGTGAATACATAAAAACTTTTCGAATAACAAGTTATGAAAGGCATATTGATTTCTCCTTTAAGTTTTCATTTAAAGACAGCAGATTTATTTTGCACCAAAAAAACATTTTCCTCCATTTTTCTTTCTCAAAAAGGTACAATGTCAATTAAAAAAAAAAAAGAAAAAAAAAAAACAATGCATGTGCACATGTTGAAAAACGAATTGGTCCATAATGTTTCATCTCCAAATAGCAAATCCTGCCCCTTCATAAACAAAAAACGGTGCCCGTTGCGATGATTACCGTAATTTATGGAAGAAACGCCGCACCCACGAAAATGAGCTTAGTTAGCTGGAAAATCGTAAAAACACCGCAGCCGCGATCGTTGGTGTGTGTGTGTGTGGGGGGGGGGGGGGGGGTGATCGTGGTCAAAGTCAATGCCAGATAAAATCCAATGTTTTCTAAAATAATTTCTTAATTAACAAAAAATAAATAAATAAAAAATATGTTGCATTACTTATTAGACCTAATTTATTAAAAAAGCTATTAAGTTGATCGGATATATTTCGGTAGAAATTGGATAAACGGTAAAAAAATCTCCTTTTTTCTCCCCCTTCCCATAGAATGTTTTAAAGTATTTGCCACTATTTTACAAAGCTTACGAGTTCTATTTTCAAATAATCAGATATCAATGTTTATATTCACAAAGGTGAATTTATATAAATAAAAAAATAACTTCTAAAAACCTTCTTGCATCCGCACAAAGTTCGGACAGACAACCAGGCGCCATTAAAATGAAAACAGCAATCGATGTGTGAGAAGAGTCTCCAGTTAAAAGTAAACATTCCCCCCCCCCCCCCCGCGGATGGCCAGCTGTTGATTACGTAATGAGCTTGCTTCAGCAAATTGTTTTAAACTGAATGTTGTGTAACAACTCTTGATGGTATTCATTTATTATTTTTTATATTTATAACATTGGGATTTATTTTAAAAGCATTCAGCATTTCTTGAGCATACCAATTAGTTGGCAGTGTTTATTCCATAGAGTGCACAGGGCGCAAATACGCACGGCGAAAAAAAAAAATCTTTCAGATTAACTTTATTTTTTTGGGGGGGGGAGGGGGGAAGGGTTAAACTCGCACCGTGCGCAACATTGACTAATTTTGGCTGAAATTCAGTATTTTAAGAACAATAGAGGTTCATGTGAAAAACGGGTGCATTTAAAAGAGGGTAGTGCACTTTTGCGGTATTTTACAGAACTTTAACCCTTCAAAATATATATTCAAAACTTCATTAAAATTTAATTATAGTTCTAAAATGTAGATGTAAAAGATTTACTTCTATTTTTTATCTTTTTACTTAATTGAGGAGACATCGGTTGGATGTATGAAGCCATCCACTTCAGAGCACGGGACATGGACCCATCTTAGGGTGCTCTGACTTTCTCCAAAACTGGATCAAACCTCTTTTCTATGGGGGTAGGTTCGCATTCTGATTCGCTACGCTGTGATCTATGCACGCTAAAGAGTACGTGTCGGTGGTGGCGCCATCTTTTGAGAAAATTGTCACGAAAGAAACGCCGCACTTACTACTTTTTAATTTTTAAACTCAAACGCCGCGGCGTTTCTTCCATAAATTACGGTACTTGTTTGCCTATCTGGCCGGCCCTGATTGAAGTGACTAACAAAGCCCGACTAGTCCGATCCGGGGCGGGTAGAATGGCTTCGGAATGCAGCTTTCGTGCGCAGTTTGAATCTTGCTTTACTGCTAACTAGCTTTCCATACACGCTTTAAAAGATAAATGAGCGTGGCAAAAATTTAACAACGAGTCAAAATGACGTATTCGGCGCAGAACGGCGCAAAAATCGGCTAAAAGCGCAGTTCGGCGCAATATTTGTGTTTCGGCGCACCCTGAAAGAGTCAAAATGGCGTATTCGGCGCAGACCGGCGCAAAAATCAGCTAAAAGCGCAGTTCGGCGCAAGAATTTGTGTTTCGGAGCAGCTCGGCGCAATCGGCGCAGAATTAACATCCCTGACAACGGAAATAAGAAGGAGTTCAACCTGCCGAAGCTCTATGACAACTCAGAGACAAAACTGCGATCCCTAGAATCTCTAGGAGTAACAGAAGATAAATACTCGTATATTTTGTTCCTGTTAGTTGAATCGTGTCTGCCGGCAGATGTATTAAGAATTTGGGAAAGGGAATGGGAGAAGTCGCAAGGTAAGAGTGATTTAAATTCTATACTTGAGTTTTTAAAAAGTGAAGTGATTGCTGAAGAAAGAATTCTTCTAGCCCGTACTAGTCTTAGTGTTGATAAATATAGAAATTCCTTTAAAATTAATGAGTCTGATTTTAATGTAGCTACTAGCAGTAATCTATTTGCAGGTGATCATTTTAAAGATAAGAGATTTATTATGTATTTTTTGTTCTGATAAATCGCATTCATCAGACCAGTGTGCTAAGGCTAATGAGCTTTCTTTAGATGAAAAAAGAAAGATAATTTTGAAAAAAGGAGTCTGTCTGTCCTGCTTAAAAAGGAACCATATTTCTCGCCACTGCAGGTCAAGGGTCAAGTGTTTGATCTGTGGAAAAAAACATTTAGCAGTCATGTGTGAACGCATCCCTTCTCAGGGGGGGAAAGAGACCGTGATTTCAGAGTCAGAGATAAAGAGTAATGACTTAGTTTTGACTTCCCAAGCGCAGAATTCAGATGTTTTATTGCAAACACATGTTTTGAAAGTGTCGAAGGGGCGCCGGGAGAAATTAATTAGAGCAATCTTTGATACAGGTTCGGAAAGAACGTACTTGACCGATGACTTAATCGACTTTTTAGGATGTGACAGAGAGGGTGAAGTTAAATTAACTCATAAATTGTTCGGTGGGCTAGAAACTAAGAAAAATTACACCGTAAGTGTAAAGTTCATTTGAGTAGTCTCGACAATAAATTCAGTTGTAATATTTACTGTTATTTGCTCCGATGTAAGGAAAATACCGAAAGGGCCGTGGATCGATGAATTGAATAGAAGCAGCATACACTTAACGGATACGGTGGACAGTACTTTAAGGGTGGAAAATGACATTAAATTGCTGATTGGTTGTGACATAGCTGGAAAACTGTTTTTAAATATTAAAAGTTTAGAAAGCGGCCCAGTCGCAATGCAGACGCGTCTGGGATGGGTTTTAATGGGTAAAATTCCGCAAAACGAAACTGAGCGTGTCGAGTCTTCTTCATGTATATCTTTGCTTCTGACCGAAAAATCGGCGGAGAATTTTTGGAAATTAGATGCTATTGGTATACGAGACCCAGCTGAAACCAAAACAAAGACTGAAATTCAGGAGGAAGCAATGACGTTCTTTAAGAACAATCTAAATGTAGACTCGGATGGAAGGTATGAAGTCGCTTTACCCTGGGTATTGGAGCATTCTCGCTTACCCAGTAATAGAGCATTGTCTGAAAAGCGATTAGCAAATACGCGTAAAAAATTAATAGATTCGAACAAAATTGAAGTTTATCAGGAAGTTTTTTATTTGTGGTTGAAAGACGGAATTATAGAGGAGGTTGATAACACGAAACAATCTAACGTTCACTATCTGCCGCACAGGCCAGTGTTCAAAGAGTCGAGCGAAACTACGAAGGTCAGACCAGTGTTTGATGCGTCGGCTCATGCTAAAGGACCTCTTTCATTGAATGACTGTTTAGAGAAGGGAACGAACTTAATAGAAATAATACCATCGTTATTAAATAGGTTTCGAATGTACCGTGTTGGAGTAGTTTCCGATATAGAAAAAGCTTTTTCTGCAAATAGGCATTAGAGAAAAGGACCGAGATTACTTACGTTTTCTGTGGAGGGGCATTTCAGGGGAGAACATTAAAATTTACAGGCATCGAAGGGTCGTTTTTGGACTGTAGCCCATTTTTGTTAGCTGCCATGCTAAATGTTCATTTGGATAACGTTCCAGATCAGTTTTCGGCTACAGCCAAAATTTTAAGGGAATCCTTCTACGTCGATAACTGCATTAGTAGTTTTCAGAATTCTGAGGAGGTGAATAAATTTGTGTTAGAATCAAGAATGTTATTGTCATCAGCGAAATTTAATCTGAGAGGATGGCAATCAAACTGCGAAACCGAGGTCATACCCCAGTCCGAGGATGAATATACTTATGTTTTGGGTTTAAACTGGGATTTAAGAAATGACACTCTTTCTTGTAGAATTGATTCTAGGGGGGAAGAGAAAATTGTCGCTAGTAAGCGAACTCTTCTCTCGTGCGCCCACAAATTATTCTACCCTATAGGATTCACTTCTCCCGTGACCCTACTCCCTAAACTAATGCACCTAGAATGCTGAAAATTGCAGTTAAATTGGGATCAGGACCTTCCTGAACATTTAGAGAAAAGATTTCTTAATTGGGTAAAAGAAATGAATCAAATAAATAATGTCAAAATACCCAGATGGATTAATATTGGCAAGTCTAAAGATGAAGATATGAGCCTTCATGTGTTTTGCGATTCCAGTTCTTACGCGTACGCTACTTGCGTTTTCTTGAGAGTGGAGACAAGTGATCAAGTCTCAGTAAACTTTATTGCATCACGAACAAGAGTAGCCCCGCTCAAGAATATAACTATCCCGCGTTTAGAGCTCCTCGTGTGTTGCATAGGTGCAAGATTAGGAAGCTCTATCGCTGCTGATCTTAGAATCCCACTAAACACATTTTACTGGAGCGATTCTACGACTGCTTTGAGCTGGATACAGCGAACTACCAGATGGGGTACATTTGTCTATAATCGTGTCCAAGAAATCAGAACCTTGACGAAGGTGGAGAATTGGTGGCACCTTTCATCTGAGCTGAATGCTGCTGACCTCCCCTCCAGAGGCTGCTCCGTAAAACAATTTCTGCAGTCTAAATGGTGGGAGGGTCCCAAATTTCTGATTGAGCCTGAACAGTCATGGCCCCTAAGTGCAGTGTCATCTGATGAAGCTCTAATTAACTAAGAAAAACGCAAAACTGTCTTCGACAGCTATAACCAACTATCGGAACCTGTCGGCTGGTACTACCGATTCTTTTCCTCGTACCAGAAGAATATGCGTCTTATGGCGCGAATCAAAACAGAAAACTGTGAACTGTTACGACCTGTGCAAAAACTTTACAATCTGGAAGTAGAAAATGACAATTTTCCTAAACCAGTTTGCACGAGAAGTGGAAGGCAAATTATTGTGCCCAAAAGACTGGCATAAGAATGACATTTATTGTTTTATATTCATTTTTCCATTTATTCGAGATTGTATTGTAAATTATATTGTGTGATTTTATTAATTTTAGGTGAGCTCATCAGTTTTAGATTATGTAAGTATATATTGATTTTGAGATTTGCAAATTTGTTTGATGTACTACTAATCAGGTAATTATAATTTTTTGTATAATGTGTATTTTTGAACGAGGTGAATTTACCTGTTGTAAATTCAGGTGGGAGGATGTGGCGAATGGCCCTCTCCCATTATTGGCCTCCCATATGGCCCTCTCCTGCTAAGTGGCGCCTGTAGGTCCGTCACTTGAGTTTATTATTTTTTGTTGCTCTTTGATCTTCACACGAAGAGATAAGACAGACGGCTCGGAGACAAGAGGCCGACATGTACGTTTTACTCCGCTCTCTGTAAATAAAGAATTTGTATATAGTGTAATTCTTCGCGTCTTGACTTATTGAAGAACCTAAGAGGCAGGGTATGCCTTCGAAGATCTAGTTTTGTCATTCGCGACAATTAAGATAGGATGGGCTAAATTATCATTGAAAGGAGTCAAAAAACAACACAGATGCAAATCGAAAGGCTGCACATACAAAACTAGAGGATTTTGTGAGAAATGCGAAGTATTTTCATTTTTTAAGCACAAAGAAATTGTTTCATACAAAATAACTGTAAAATGTACTTAATTTTTTTTTCACATTTTACTCACTTAAAGTGTGTCCTATTATTAGATCATTTTTTAATTACTTTTGTAATTAGCTGATTGCTATATATTTCATATTTAACCTATACCAGGTGATTCAAAATAGATGTTAAGGTAATTATTTTTTAAACCGTAAGCGATCGAAACATACTTCCAATTAGAAAAGTTCGTCAAATCAAGAGTAGCTTTCAGATATGGCATTTTTTTACTGGGGTTTGTAAACATATTAAAATATGAAATTTAATTTTTATACAGTCCCTCCTTTCCTACCCTTCATATTTAGAAGAATGTTGCTTTTTGCCTAAGAAAATTAATAAAACAAATCCCATGTCTCTAAGTGAAACAGTTAGCAAAAAATTTATTTTTAAAACTGATGACTTACACCAGTTTACCTGCTGTGTTGGCATCAGTTTTCAAGTGAAAAAAATCTTTACTTTGGGGGACTAACTATGAGTTGAAAAAAGTTAACTAATGATCCCATTGTTGGTAAAGGAAATTAAGCAAGCTCAAATGTATGAAACGAACAGGTACAGTTTTAACTGAATGGATCAGTACTGGGTTACAAAATTAGTAATAATTTACTCTTTTGGGAAGTCATCCACTCACTGCGTCATGCTTCTAGAGAAGGAATTTCAAAGTGTAAAAGAGAATGACTACATAATGGCGTGTGTTGCTACGGTATGGTAACTTTTATTAGCAACTACCAAACGTGTGTTATAGGAAACTTCTAGGTAAATTAGGATTTGAGGAGTCAACTGTGTCTATCGAGTGACTATTAACATAAATTAACGTCAGTTGAAAAGTAATTACACATCCCCTTATTGCTTGGCAACAAATACCAAAATTTTCAAATTGATATATCTCTGAAACAATTCCACATAGAGACACGGGATTATTTTTATTAATTTTCTTAAGCAAAGAGCAACATTCTTCTAAATATAAAAGGTAGGGAAGGCGGGACCGCATAAAAATTGAATTTTGTATTTTAATATGTATATAACCCCCAGTAAAAAATATGCCATATCTGAAAGCTACTCTTAATTGGACAAACTTTTCTAATATGAAGTATGTTTCGATCACTTACAGTTTAAAAAATAAATTTCTGGACAAAAAAGTGGTTTTTTTTTTGTACTATATTCTGTATATGGTGCTTGTTTAAATATCGATGTTTGTGTTTATGTTTCATTTGGTAATTGTTCTAGCAATAGGGTGGGCGCTGTACAGTGGGTGTCAAGTAACCTGCCGGTGGTATTTTGATTGGCAACCATAAAAAGACCTGTATCGTCAGTTTGGGAGTTTGAAATTGTTTCATGTTATGGATGGAAGGGAATGAAATGTTATCTTACTGTATGAAAAGAAAGTGTGAGTGTGTTTGTTAGAAATAGGGTGTGAATATAAAGCTAAATAAAAGAAAGCATGTTGGTTTTGCGTTATAAGACGGTGGATATTAGGGACATTACTGAGCAGTTAATTAAAAAAATAAAATAAAGGTAAGTGCTTTTTTAAAACGAATCTTTGCAACGTTTAAGGTTTTTAATGTGAATTTTAAATTGATATTTGATGTTTTTATGTTGCCGTAAGAGCTATTGTAATCATACTGACTTTATATGAGGTGTACAACTAGGTTTTTTAATCCACCGATGATCTTTTGAGTTGAAAACAGGCCAGTGTTTGCCCAGTTTACATTTGCTGTTAGTGTTGACTCTAGAAAAAAAGGGCCGTCGGGGGGGAAATTTCAAAAGGGGCACCCTGTTCTCAAAAAGGGCACTTGGGGTTCCATGAGAATGCACAGGTAGATAACATATAGAAACTGGTTTGAAACGATCTGATCCCCGAAACTTTAACATGTAGAGTTGTAATATGTGTTTTGACTCACATTGCATTGCATGGTAAGATTTTTTCCAATTTGTCTTAGTTTTCCCCCCCCTTCTTTTGGAGAAAATATCCAGTAGAAGTAAATGTAAGCGAAACAGGAAAAATAATTTGTTGATAATAGTTTGGTCTAAACATGACATAAATATGTGAATTAAATCTACATGACTAGAAGTTTTGATTTAAAAAAAAAAGAAATTTTAATATAAGTAATGTTGAATTTTCTGCTTAATTTTTTTTCTCAAAATTACGTGACGTACATGTTTATTATTTATAAGAATAGTATATTTATTGAAGAAGGTTTCAGAAATTTTTAGCCAGACATGATTTGTTAGGCAGTAGGGGAAGGCAGAGAGACTGTTAATTTTTGTTCCTCCATTTTATCACACTATCACTACTGGACCACAATTACTGAATCTCATTCATATACGATATTTCACCTATATTGGTACAAACTTTTAAATAGAAAAGGACTGTCAGTGTAAGTGGATTAGGATAGATGAGTTTAGCATGTAATAAAAATTCTGCAATGCAGGATATATAAAATTTAATTATATAAATCAGAATTTTATTTAAATTCTTTTGCTTGCAATAATTATTGAATGAGTACCAAGTAAAGATTTTCAAAGTTACCCTTATTACTATTAGACATTATTTAAAATTGCATCAAACAATTTAACTCATCCATCAATTGATAACTACAGAAGTTGGGGAAATTGAATTCAGAACACAGAAGATTGCTGGAAAAAATGCCATAGTCATGCAAATTTTGTAATACATCCAATGGTTGGAATGTGCAACACCATATCAAATCAAATTACTGAAATATATTTGTTATTCCTCTTTCTCTTCTAATTTAATGCTTCCTCATTCATGAAAAGTGAATGTAAGTTTTTTAAAAAGTACTATTTCTTTAAAATAAAATAATTACTACATGTAAGTTTTTTAGCAGGTATAAAATTAATATTTTTTTAACTCACAGAATTGTCCAAAAGTATGAAATAAAGTTTCAAATATTTTCAATAATTTATTTTTCATAAAGCTTTATTTTTAATTTCTTGTAACATACTTAAACAGGTCCTTTAAAAACACTAAATTTTCTTTCTTAAACCTTGCTTTACTTTTTTTTCAAATAAAAAAGTAATCAATAGTTTATTTTAACTATCAAATGTTTTTAATCAGCTTAATATAATTAAAATAATCAACATCCTGTTGCCAAAAGTACTTAAACAAATTATCTATTAATAAACCTTCAAGAATTATTTCGATTTTTTTTCAACTGAAAATAGGCTTAAATTGATGACAGTTTGTTTTATGAATAACCTAGCTGTTAACTTATGACACAATTTGTTTTCTGAAGACATCCTTTCCCAGAACTAGCTTTCTTTTGCTTTTATTATTTTTTTTTTCCTTTCTTCATTCATTAAAATGTTGAGAATTTTTTAAAAAATCAGATGGTGCATAATTTGAATATTTAGAATACCAAATCTTGTCAATAGTCTGATTTACTAAATTCTGCATTTACCCCACTTTTATATAATTAAAACTGTGGCGTAATAAGAGGAGGAAAGGTCCGCCCCGGCAGCCAAAAAAAAAAAAAAAACTTGGTGGCCGGGAGGACACTTAGAAATAATAAAGTGGAAAACTAAAGGACCGAAAGGGGGCAGAATGCTGAAACTTAGAAAGAATGGGGCGGCAAACTGAAGGACCGCACCGGGCGCCAATAATCCGAGCGCTACACTGCTAAAGCAAAAGATCATTATTATGCTCTGATTTTGGCAAAAGCATAATGTGTTTCAATTGCTGTATTCGTAAAACGTCGCAAATCGCTCAATTTTCAGATCGATTTGAGTGGATAAAGCCAATGAACATGGTACACGGCTGAAGTGTTAAAGTTCCCACGTTCGGCGGGCCCTGTCCGCGCGACTGTCGGTCTGGAGGGTTTCATCCAGATGTACGCGTCAATACACATTAGAACTCTTTAAAAAATCACCCAACCAAGGTACCCCCCTTAGGAGATATCCCTTGTCTAGGCTTGCCATAACAAAACAGAAAATCCCGCAGAATTTTCGAATCGCAAAACGTCGTTTTGCTAAGGCATACTTTCTGTATCATCTGTAATTATATATGATTAGTAAATAACTGTTATACATTAAGAATAATATGTACTAAGAAAGTCGATTAAAAAGAGCAAATTGTTTAGGGGGGGGGGGGAACTTGCTAGTGCGCAAAATTATTAAAGACATCGAGAAGAGCAATGATTATATACAGCTGGCGACGAATTCTGGTATAATGATTGTTTGATAATTCGCAACTACATATTAATAAACGTAGCCCTGATATTTGAGGATTGACAGATGGAATCAGAAATTTTTAGATAACTTGTGAAAATTTTGAATTTCCCAACCGTATTTTCTTCCCCCAACTCCTAAGTGAAATGCCGATCGGGCTTCTTCTTGCTTGAATCAGCAAAAACAAAACATAAAAGAGGGGCCCCTTTCGGGTTACTCGGCTCGCGCAAACGAAACAAAGAAAGGCAGTAGCAGTATTTCGATCTGAAAGAGTAGAATATTTGAAAAAAGCATTTTAATAAATTACATTTGTGGGGAAGATCCAATTTCATAGACGGTTTTTGTGAAAGGGCCATTTTCAACCGAACCTATTTTTATGATGGGATTATTGTACTCAATCGTAACCGTTTTAAATAACGTATTTTCGCGATGGGCCGTAAATGGTATGTAGGAAATAAAAAGTTCTGATTGTTGACTAATAATAATGAAAATGTAAAAGCAGGAGGGTGCAGAAAGAAGAGAAATAGGGCCGCCCGGCGCAAAAAGACGACAAAAGGGCCGCCGAGTGCTAAAAAGATAACAAAAAGGCCACCGGGCGCTAAAAAGATAACAAAAAGGCTGCCGGGCGCTGTGCACTGCCAAATTAATCTAGAGTCAACACTAGCTGTACAACTGGGTTGCTATCCACTGTAGCTTTTTTAGTTAAAAACGGTCCACTGCTTGCTCATTTTAAATTGCCAGCTTTTGAATTTGCTGACATTTTTTAGATTAAATATGGAGGGTGTATTTTGTTTTAATGTTATTGTTAGTGGAATATATGTGCAATTTTAATGTGTTAAAATACTTTGACTTTGCTAATCGTGCAAAATGCTTGGCGACAGTCGCTGGGGCTTGACAACTGCTAAGCTCCAGCGTTTACATGGGGTGCACACCGGCTTGCATGATTTTAACTTTTTTTTTTGCTAAAAATGCTACTTGTAAATTAAACGGGGCCTCGAAATCTTATCTTGCCCACTTTTGATTGTTGCCTTACCGCGGCACTGCGAAAACCTGATCACAGCAAGAAACTGCGATATCTTTTCTAACATCATCAAATTCTGTAAACATTAGGCAATGATTTTTTATTAAATGGGTGTTTTTGAGTACTATGCTGGGTAAAATCATACAAGCTGGTGCGCACCAGATGTAAACACGGCAACAGCCGTTTTGCACAATCAGCAAAGTATTTTAACACATTAAAATTGCACATATATTCCACTTACAAAAACATTAAAACAAAATACAACGTCCATATTTAACCAAAAGAACGTCTGCAAATTCAGTAACAGGCAATTTAAAATGAGCAAACAGTGGACCGTTTGTAACTAAAAAAAATACAGTGGATTCAGGAACCTAGTTGTACAGTTATGTAAACTATGCAACCAGTGGATCGTTTTTAACTAAAAAAACCTCAGTGGATTCAGCAACCTAGTTGTACAGCTATGTGAACTATGCAACCAGTGGACCGTTTTTAACTAAAAAAACCTCAGTGGATTCAGCAACCTAGTTGCACAGATATGTAAACTATGCAACCAGTGGATTGTTTTTAACTAAAAAAACCTCAGTGGATTCAGCAGCCTAATTGTACAGCTAATGTAAACTGGGCAAACACTGGCCCGTTTTCAACACAAAAAAACATCGGTGGATTAAACAACCTAGTTGTTCACCTCTTATAAAGTCAGTATGATTAGAATAGCATGTAAATAGCACTTACGAAAACATAAACGCATCCAATATCAAATTAAAAACCTTAAACATTGCAAAGATTCGTTAAAAAAAGAGCACTTACCTATATATTTTTTTAAATAACCACTCAGAAATGTCACCAACACCCACGGCTTTTAACGTAACACCAGCATGCTTTCTTTTATTTAGCTGTTATATTCAGACTATATTTCTAACAAACACGCACAAATTTATTTCATATATTAACATAACACATTTCATTCCCTTCCATCCATAACAGAAACAATTTCAAATTCCCAAACCTGACGAAACACATATTCTTTATGGTTGCCAGTCACAAATACCACCGGCAGGTAACTTCCCTTTGGCGGTGCATCGCTCACTCTAGCATCAGAGTGTTCGCCAAGGATTTGTAAACAAAAACATCGATATGTAAACAATACACCGTATACGGAATATAGTCCCTATGCTGATCCAGGGCCGTTTTGAATGTTTCAAGCTACATACACGATTGTTTGTTTGTTTTCGACATTGGTTTGGTTGGTTGGTTGATGCTGGTCATTTCGAATCATGTTTCGAATGAATAACAGAGAGAGAATGAACCTTTTTTCACATACCACATGGTTGGTTTTAACGATAATAATTATTAGTATAATAAATATTATACAGTTACAATTAACAAATAGACAGTGCTTATAGAATATGGTGCTTTATTATCACTAAGTAATGATTAAAAACAGGTGTGTATGAAAGTGAAACGTTCTTTAGCCAATCATATTCGTCCTGTTTCTGTTTCTAGTGTTCTGTATATCATTCCATCCGGGATCTATTTGTGCATGCGTCATGTCATTTACAGACCATCTGTGGTTATAATCTGCAAAGCTTCCATGTTTAGTGCATAATAGTTAATTTTGTAATTGGCGAGTTTTTGGCTATTATTAAAGTTGATTTCTATGGGGCATTCTTGGGCTATTTTAGAAAGGGCGATACTGGGTTCATTGAATTTAATATCATTGTGGTGTTCCTTTTTTCTGTCTTTAATTTTTCTTTTAGTAATACCTATGTAGCAGCCTGATTTATTTGAATTATTGTCTGTAAAGTTTATTTTATAAATGCCGGCAGTTTCATTAGGGTCAATAGGGTCTTTAGCACTGCGAATGCATTTGAAAATAGTTTGATTAGGTTTTATTGGTATTTTAATGTTTTTCTTAGCAGCTTCATTTGTTATTTTTAGTGCAGTCCCCTGCAGTAAGGAATGGCATTGGTAAATTTGTCTCGGGTTTTGATGCTTGTTAATTTGTTCTAGTTTGGAATGGCGTTGGTAAAATGGACCCGGTATCAAAATATTTTCAAACGCATTCGCAGTGATAAAGACCCTATTGACACTAATGAAACCGCCTGCATTTATAAAATAAACTTTACGGCCAATAATTCAAATAAATCGGGTTGCTACATAGGTATGACTAAAAGAAAAATTAAAGACTGAAAAAAGGAACACCAAAATGATACAAACACTTGCAACAATGGGCAAACACTTGCACTGAAGTATTTGCTACTAGTGAGGCCTGAATCACTGGCCATTTTATTATGTGGGCACCCAATGTGTGGCCAGAATAACCGCCTATGAAGGGATGGACAAGTTAACACCAAGCCAGGCTTCGAACCCGAATCCAAGGCGTCACAGAACGGTTCTTTAGCCACCACACGACCT
>JAWZYV010004731.1:0-20411 GCA_038373885.1 Cheiracanthium punctorium | reverse complement strand
AATTTCTTATTAAATATGCATGAGAGAGAATGCTTATTTTATCCATGATGAAGTAATTGATTTGTTTCGTGATTGAAATTTAATGGTAAAAATTGCTTGACACAATTGCTTGATAATTTTTTAATGATTAATTTGAGCTCACCCACTTTTTCTCTTTTTTTCACTTTGTGCATTCTAATCCCTACAATTAAACAAATTTTATTTTGGATGACAAATTAGGTTCAATTGCAGCAAGAATATATTGTTACGAATTTTCGGGGCAACTTGCTGCTCTCGGGCTTAAAATAGTTTAAAATTCGTATTCTATGCTTCAAATAGATAAATTTTGCTTTTTGTTGCATCAAAATCGGCCAATTAGAACCAGAGATATGGAGGTTTCGATTTGCCATTATTTTTCAATGGAGGTTCTAGAAATCTCGAGAAATATTAGTCCTAGAGCTTAGATCTCTTCACTTTTGAGGACTTATTTTTGGTGCCAAATTTGGCGATATTTCGCCAAAAGTCGCCAAGCTTGGCGACTTTTTGGTCATTTGGCGCGTTTTTCCCAATGGGGCCTGGAAGTTGTTTTTCCTGCATTAAAAACGCATAATAACCTAACATTTCTCTTCTATGACGTAATCAAAATTCACGCTTTATGTAGAACCCTCGAGAAATTGACTTATCTGGAAACTTCTTGTACTTTCTGCGTTGGCTATTTATAGAAGCGCACGTCGCCCCGACAGTTCAGAGTGAGTTGAACGCCCAGTGTGAGAGAGCGCGTATTGTGAAAGCTCTCTCAGGAGTATGCTTGCTTTGTGACTTGATAGTGCTATAGCAGCTGTGTTTTGGCTTGCTTTTATGAAGCTGTTTTTAAAGTGCTGTGTGTAAATTCTTGATTGCTGAGTCTTGAGAGACTATTAGTGTTATCTCTCGTATATTTTCACTGAATTTTTGCCTGTGAAAGTGACTTATTTTGTGTGAGAAATACAGCATTTGTGAGAGCTTCTGATCTAAGCGGATTGTTAAAAGCACGTTACTGCTAGATTGTGCTTGTGAATTGTGTACAGCTGATTGTTCTACAAAGTTCTAGAAGCAATAAAGTTTGTGTTCCATCCTGACAAGTGACTTTTTACTTGAACTTTTTACACCAACTTGACTTTAGAACGACAAACCCCAGGAGTAGCAGAGTAATTCCGCAACATTTGGTGTCAGAATCGGGGTTCTAAAGAAGGACTTTAATTTTCCAGTTTATGGTTTTGACTAGACAAAAAATGGAAGAACAACTTCAAAAGCTCATGAATATGATGCAGGAAATGAAATCCGGACAAGATGAGATAAAAAAAGAGATGAAAGCCGGACATGCCGATTTAGAAAAAAAAATTGAAGCCGGACAAGAACAGACAAAAACCGGATTGGAGGAGTTAAAGGCCGCACACAATGAAGTGAAAATCGAATTGGAGGAGTTAAGAGCCACACACGACGAGATGAAATCCGGACTCTATAGAAAAATAGAAGTCGGGCTGGAAGAAATGAAATCCGGACTGGAAAAAGTAGAGAAAAATCATGAGGAAATGGAGAAAAGAATGTCGATACTAGAAGAAAGCCAAGCAAGAAACATGAAAGAATTACGTGAAGAATTTAATAATAAAATCGAGGACAAATTGGATTGGAAAGAAAATATAGTTTTGAAAATACGGGAAGAATGTGAAGCTAAAATGAAAGAAAAATTGGACTCTCTCGTCAAGCTGGGAAAGTTACCGGAAAACATCAGACTGTCGTCACGCCGCCCAGCAGTGAAACTTACCACTTATGACGGAAAGACTCCCTGGGAAGCCTACAAGACCCAATTTTTAATCGTCGCCAAAGCCAATGGTTGGAGCGAGTCCGAGAAAGCGGACCAACTGGCCGCTTCCCTTAGCGGAGATGCAATTAACGTATTGCAAACTATTGGAGCGACGGAGATAGGAGATTTTGACGCCCTCGCAAGTGCCTTGGAGATGAAATTCGGAGAGAAGTGCTAGAAAGAATATAGTAGAATACAACTTAAGTCAAGGATGCAAAGACCTGGCGAGACCTTCCAAGAGCTGGCTTCCGACATAGATAGGCTGTGTCATCTAGCCTATGGCAGTTATCCAGATAACGTTCAAGAAGAAGTTGCAGTGCAACATTTTATTGAAGGCCTCTTGGACTCTGAAATTCAGAAAGCATTGATCTTGGCGGATTATAAAGATCTCAGGTCAGCCCTCGTATTCGCCATGAAGCTAGAGGCAGCTCAGCTGTCCGTAAGAAAAGAGCGGCATAATGTTAGAGCTGTGTCATTCCAGGAGCCTACGGATGGAGAAATGGAGAGATTAGCGAATAAATTAAAGACCCTGGAAAATCTGGTGGAACGACAAGAACAGTCAGAGCCAAGAAAAGTGAAATGTTGGAGGTGCAACAGCGAGGGGCATTTACGAAAATACTGTGACGTACAAAAGAACTCTCATCGTAAAAATCGCAGTTATCAATGCACCAGAGAAGCCCATGAAGGAAGACAGAAAAGAGACGACTTTCAGGAACAGAGGTTGAGGGATATTCAAAAGCCTCATTTGAAAGTCTTACAGATTTTATCAGTGAATGGCGGCAGTGATGGACTCTTCGTACTGGGATACGTTAATGGTTCCCCATGCCACATGGTGATTGATACTGGAGCGAACGTAACCATAATAAGGACGGATCTGGCAGAGAAATTAAACTTTTTATTAAAAGTAACTAATAATTAAACTAATAATTAACAGATTATCTGGACTCTGCCCTCGCTGACACTCCAGACTGTGACAGGTGACAAGATCGAAGTGGGCGGAAAAGCGCAACTAGAAATCACGTTTGGAAATGCCAGATACGACCATGTGGTATATGTCGCCAATATTACGGACTCTCTCGGACTGGACTTTTTAAAATTACACAAATTTAATTTGGACTTTAAGAATAATGAGCTTCGTTCAGACTCAGAAGAAATAGCTGCATTCGATATTAGAAATGAAACTGTTTTGCCTGTTCAGCAAATAATAGCCCATACTGATATCACTCTACCTCCCAGAACTGATTCAATAATTTCTGGAACAGTAAAAGAAAGCAATAAATTCCGTTTTGGATTAATCGAACACCCAAACAATAGTGATTCCGTCAGAGGAGTACTTGTGGGAGCAACACTTGTGGACTTGTCTAGAACAGAAATTCCAGTCAGAGTAGCAAATGTGACGGACAAGTCGAAGGTGATAAAGAAAAATGAAGTGTTGGCGACATGCACTCCTGTTACCTGCATTAATAAGAACATCAGCCAAACGACAGCTAAATCTTCCGAGTGCCTGACGAAGGAATTATTACAAGACGTGGAGTTAACGGCAGAACAGAGAAGCGCTGCGGAGAAAGTAATAGCTGAATTTAAAGACCTCTTCTCCCGTACTTCGGGTGACTTTGGCCGTACGAGCTTAACTCAACACAGGATAGATACAGGCAGCCATTCTCCCATCAAGCAACATCCTAGGCCGCTGCCGTTTGCTAAGCAAGAAGAGGTGAGCAGACTTTTAGAGGAGATGCAGCGTGATGACGTCATCGAGCCATCGACTAGTCCCTGGGCCTCGCCAATTGTTTTGGTCCGGAAGAAGGATGGTTCCACCCGGTTCTGTGTTGACTACAGAAGACTGAATGACATTACCAAGAAAGACAGTTACCCTCTTCCCAGGATAGACGACACTTTGGACACTTTATCGGGAAACGAATGGCTTTCCACTCTGGATCTGAAAAGTGGTTACTGGCAAGTGGAAATTCATCCCGACGACCGTGAAAAGACTGCGTTCACCACGGGACAAGGATTATGGCAGTTCAAAGTTATGCCTTTTGGACTCTGCAACGCACCTGCTACATTCGAGCGACTAATGGAGACAGTGTTGAGAGGACTTTCCTACGAAGCATGTCTCGTTTATTTGGACAATATCATCATCGTCGGAAGGACTTTCGAAGAGCATCTCGAGAACATTCGAAAGGTACTGCAGAAATTAAAAGAGGCAAACTTGAAACTAAGTCCATCGAAGTGCAATTTGTTTCGTCGGGAAGTACGTTACCTCGGGCACATAATATCCTCCCACGGAGTCCTAACCGATCCCGAAAAGACATCCGCAGTCCAGAACTGGAGTCGTCCCGAGAATATCCATGACTTAAGAAGTTTTCTCGGTCTGTGTTCTTACTATCGAAAATTCGTGAAGGGCTTTTCTCAAATTGCAAGACCTCTTCACAAATTGACCGAGACTGGACAGAAATTTCTATGGACTGAGGAATGTGAGGACGCATTCAACGAACTGAAGACGGCTTTAACATCTTCGCCGATCCTGTCTTATCCTCACCCTGACAAGCCATTTATCCTGGACACAGACGCAAGTAAGGAGAGTGTTGGAGCAGTTTTGTCCCAGGAGATAGATGGCCAAGAACACGTCATTGCTTACTGGAGCAAATGCGTTTCAAAGGCAGAACGTAACTATTGTGTTACGAGAAAGGAACTTCTTGCTATCATTAAAGCCGTGGAGCACTTCCATCATTACCTGTACGGCCGAAAGTTCCTGCTCTGAATGGACCATGCCTCTTTAACCTGGCTTCTAAATTTCAAGAATCCAGAGGGCTAAATAGCCAGGTGGATACAGCGATTACAAGAATATGACATCGAGATACGTCATCGGAAAGGGTCATCTCATGGAAATGCAGATGCTTTGTCGAGAAGGCCCTGCATAGACAGTTGTCGCTATTGCTCCAGGGCAGAGAAAAATTACCATCTGAAACATCCCGTTGTCCACCAAGTTACATCATCGGCACCATCTCAAGATCCCTGGAGTGACGAAAATGTTCGGGCGAACCAATTAGCAGACAGCGACATCAAACCTATTGTGGAATTTATGGAAAAATCCAGCATTAAGCACAGTTGGCAAGAAATATCATCTTACAGTCCGGCACCAAAACAGTACTGGGCTTTATGGGATTCTCTTCGCCTGAGGAGTGGAGTCCTGTATCGTAAATGGGAGTCGGACGACGGCAAGATGCTCCGATGGCAGTTAGTACTCCATCGTTCGAGGATTCCGAAGGTTCTAGAAGAACTTCATAATGGCTACACTGGAGGCCATTTTGGCATAATGAAGACCGTGCAGAAAGTTCACGAGCGCTTCTACTGGGTTAGGGCTCGAGGCGACGTCGAAAAGTGGTATCAAGCTTGTGACGCCTGTGCCGCCCGTAAAGGCCCGAAGAAACAAAGCCGTGGAAGACTACATCATTATAATGTAGGAGCGCCTTTTGAGAGGATTGCCCTCGACATCCTGGGACCTCTTCCGCGAACTTCGGATGGCAACAAATACATCCTAGTTGTCATTGACTACTTCTCTAAATGGCCCGAAGCGTTTCCTATTCCCGATCAAGAAGCTACGACCGTAGCAGAGGTACTGGTGCAAGAATGGATTTCCAGATATGGAACCCCTCTGCAACTTCATTCCGACCAAGGAACGAACTTTACCTCTGCAGTCTTTAAAGGACTATGCCAACTTCTCGGAATGGACAAAACCCAGACTACGCCTTTACACCCACAATCCGACGGCATGGTGGAGAGGTTCAATCGCACAATTTTAAACAACCTCTCGCTTCTGGTATCTAGGAATCAAGAGGACTGGGACAAGAAACTCCCCCTCTTCCTGCTGGCCTATAGGAGCGCCGTCCATGAGACTACCGGCTTCACACCTTCCCAGATGCTGTTCGGCAGAGATCTTCGTCTTCCCGCCGATCTAGTGTTCGGCCACCCTCCAGATGCGCCTTCATCGCCAGAGGAGTACGTGGAAAACCTTCGGGCACGGTTTGAAGATGTGCATCATTTTGCTCGGGAGCGGATCAACCTGAACACGGAAAAGATGAAGACTCGCTACGACACGAAGGCTACGGGACACGAGTTCAACGCAGGTGACAAAGTTTGGCTATGGAATCCTACTCGACGGAAAGGCCTGTCTCCCAAGCTGCAATCGCCGTGGGACGGTCCTTACACAGTCCTAAACCAGCTGAATGACGTCATCGTACGGATTCGTAAGTCACCAAACTCGAAGCCAAGAGTTGTACATTACGATCGGCTAGCCATCTACCGCAGTTGTAATTAGCTCAGACCATGGTCACTATGGTGTAATTCCTCTTTTCTTTCATCTCTCATTTCTTTCCTGTCTTTCCCTTCTCTTCCTCATTCCTCAACTCTCTTTCACTCACTACTTACGCCATGCTTAGTGTACATATTTGTAATATATTGGTTTTCAATAATGCGTATTTGTTTATTATGTTTATGATTTATTACAGTGTAATTATTTATTATGTTGATTATTTATTTATTAATGTGTATTTGCTTATTGTGCTATTGATTACTTGCTTGAATTATGTTGTTAAGATCTTGTTAAGTGTTATACAGTGTAGGTACTTGTGTGACCTCCTAACTAGGGATTGTACTGCCCGGGACGTGCAGTCCTTGGGAAGGGGGCAATGTTACGAATTTTCGGGGCAACTCGCTGCTCTCGGGCTTAAAATAGTTTAAAATTCGTATTCTACGCTTCAAATAGATAAATTTTGCTTTTTGTTGCATCAAAATCGGCCAATTAGAACCAGAGATATGGAGGTTTCGATTTGCCATTATTTTTCAATGGAGGTTCTAGAAATCTCGAGAAATATTAGTCCTAGAGCTTAGATCTCTTCACTTTTGAGGACTTATTTTTTGCACCAAATTTGGCGATATTTCGCCAAAAGTCGCCAAGCTTGGCGACTTTTTGGTCATTTGGCGCGTTTTTCCCAATGGGGCCTGGAAGTTGTTTTTCCTGCATTAAAAACGCATAATAACCTAACATTTCTCTTCTATGACGTAATCAAAATTCACGCTTTATGTAGAACCCTCGAGAAATTGACTTATCTGGAAACTTCTTGTACTTTCTGCGTCGACTATTTATAGAAGCGCGCGTTGCCCCGACAGTCCAGAGTGAGTTGAACGCCCAGTGTGAGAGAGCGCGTATTGTGAAAGCTCTCTCAGCGAGTACGCTTGCTTTGTGACTTGATAGTGCTATAGCAGCTGTGTTTTGGCTTGCTTTTATGAAGCTGTTTTTAAAGTGCTGTGTGTAAATTCTTGATTGCTGAGTCTTGAGAGACTATTAGTGTTATCTCTCGTATATTTTCACTGAATTTTTGCCTGTGAAAGTGACTTATTTTGTGTGAGAAATACAGCATTTGTGAGAGCTTCTGATCTAAGCGGATTGTTAAAAGCACGTTACTGCTAGATTGTGCTTGTGAATTGTGTACAGCTGATTGTTCTACAAAGTTCTAGAAGCAATAAAGTTTGTGTTCCATCCTGACAAGTGACTTTTTACTTGAACTTTTTACACCAACTGGACTTAAGAACGACGAACCCCAGGAGTAGCAGAATAATTCCGCAACAATATGCATAGTTATACATTTTTTATGCATTTTATTCATATTTAGCAAAGTACTATATGCATCCACACATGTTAAGCGTGGCAATTGAACACTTGCTGCTGCTTGGAAGCTCTGTACTCGAGCCACAATACCAAAAGATATGCTAAGGTCTGGACCCTGAGCACCATAATCTTATTGTGCCTGTGAATGATTACTACAGTGTATCTGAATTTGCACGTGACAACCACAATATGCTGGTGATGGCCAATATCTGATCAAGTCCAACCATGGCTGAAAATGTTCTGAGTGCAGAATACCATTTAATGGATATAACATAAAAAAAAACTTAATCAGCTAAACAAAGACTTGCAAGGGCAAGATAATTTCATAATCAATGTTTGTAATTTCATCAAAGCAGAAATTATTGCTATTTGAGTGCCACTGTCAAAATTATTATGCTTAACATTTTCTCCTGTTAAATAACTTCCCAAAAAGTTTTCCTAAGAATTTCTTGAAGTATGCTGATTGCTGATAAAATAAAGAAATGTGTATAGCTGCATTTGGCAGTTGTTTCTCAGAATTAGTAAAATATGATAAAATTTCTGAAGTTTTTCATCTAATTTACTGTGTTCTTGAAAATTTGCAATTTGAGTTCAGCTGCGATGCAACAATAAATGAAAAAAATTTTTGCATCCACATCAAAAATAGATTTTTAGTACTCATGTTATACTCATGTTACATTCGAGAGATATTCTACATTAAGTTACTTTTGCGCAATGAGATGTAAGTGCTTTTGGTACAACGCATATCTATGAAATATTTTTAAAAGATGAAATTCATAAAGAATTTGTCACATGCTTTATTAACTAATGACAATTTAGAAAATCAATTAAGATATAAAACTTGAAACATAAGTATAGATTTACAAAAGTTGAACGAAAAGAAAGCAAAACAAGTGCAGTGGACGCTCATTAATTCAAATTCGGTTAATTCAAGCTTTTGGTTAATTTGAACTAATCCAAAGGCTCCTTATAATTTGTATTGGAATTAGTGCTCATTAGGAAAAATCTCATTAATTTGAACTACATTTTTATCACTTTGGTTAATTCAAACTAAAAATTTGATGAAAGAAAACTATTTTTCCTTGTTTAATGGAGAAAATACACATTGTATGTGTCAGAATCATTCGTTTATTTACTTTTAATTTTCTTTTTAGAAAAAAAAAAACAGGCTTTACTACAGGTTCTTGGGAGAAAATGAATTGAAATGCTTACTTCAAATCAAGAAGATGGCTAAAAAATGTAGTCATAATAAACAAAAACCAAACATCCGTTTTATAATTTTTCCTCAAACTGTACTTATACAATTTAATTAAAGTTTACTTTCTGTTGCATATCTTCTGCTTCGTTTTATGAATAAGGTAAATACTGGTTTTTTTTTTCTTTTTTTGGTTTTGTGGTTAAGACGAAGGTATATGGGAGACATCAACCAAACAGAGATGCCTTGGGCGGAGGACTTTTTTAAAAAATTGCTTTTTAATATGTATAACTTTAGATAGTGTAGAATACAGTGAAACCCCATTTTTACGTTTCTCAAGGGAATGAGTAAAAAAAAAAGTAAAATACAGGAAATATATAGAGAAAAAACTAAAGGTAGTAAAGATGACTCTTTCAAAAGGTATTACAATCTATATTTTATGAAAAGAACATTATTATACATACCATTTTAAGATCATTTTAACACATTTAGTTGCAAATCCTGGAGTTTAGGTTGAAAATAGTCCGTAATAGTGGATTGTTTTTTAGTCATCCAGTTCAAAGTGAATGCAGCATCTTCCAGGATTGAAATACTTTGCAAGTTTTTTCCTGGTTTTTGTGAGAAAGAAATTAGTCTTTCACTATTTGTAAGCTTTTCAATGCAATAATGAAAGAAGGGATAGGCTGTGCTTCTGTTTCTTCTTATTCATCTTCATTGGCGGACAAAAAGTCCATAAGGTCGTCTACGGATGGAGCAGTAGCTTTTTCAGCTTTGCATGTTGCTAAGTTTTTCTGGGATGTAATCGTCAAGTCATAGATAACTATTTTGTTGTCATTCTCCGAGTCTACCACAGCTGATTCTTCATCTGTTCCCAGTTCATTAGATGCTACAATTCTGCTTTCTTCAAAACAATGGGAAGTGCACTGTTATGTAATGTTTCACCATGATGCAAAAATAAAATCCATAGCCTCTAGAACATTTAACTTTAGTTTGCAGGTGTCATTTAGGTTTCCATTTTCTAGTTCAGCTACAGCTTTCCATACAAGTTGTTTTCTATAATGAACCTTGAATGATCGAATAATGCCGAGATCACAAGGCTGCAATTTGCTTGTACAATTTGCTGGAAAAAATTCGGCATGCACATTAGACAGCTGCAAATACGGATGTGCACTGCATTGATTAATGAACAAAATTATTTTATGATCACTTTTTTGTTTAGTTTGTGAAAAAAGGCTTTGAAAAGGGCTTGTGTTATCCATCGCTTTTTTGTTTGCTTCGTACTTTGCCAGAAAACTTCTCATGTTTTTTAAGCAAAATGGATTGCACGGCTTTCCTACAACAAGAGGCATCAGCTTCTTATTTCCATAAGAATTATAGCACAGTAAGAGCATTAGACACAATTTGGACATCTTGCCTCCATGGCAGGAGTCTCCTTTAGCAACGTAACTTAACCAGTAAGAGGTCAAAGAAAAGTCTGGCCTCATCCGTATTGAATACGTCCTTTGGCTTCTATTCTTTGGTGAAATCTGGTTGATTTTTCTTCTATTCTTCTATTGTAGCTTCATCTACACTTGATGATTCTCCCATAAGCAATCTATACACAAGATTATGTCCTTTTTCATCTGGTCAATCTAGCCAGTTGAAGCTGTAAAGTCTTTCAAACCAATATGCTTATTGGTGATTTCTAGAGCTTTTTCTCTTAGTATCATGCCATTTACAATTACATTTGCTGCATGAGCTTCTTTAAACCACTTTACTAAGATACCTTCTAGCTCGTCATATGGTGATTTTTTCAATGTTCTCTGTTTCTTGGCATTTTTTTCACCCACTTTCTTGATGTTTATTTCCATGCATTCTTTTTTCTGTAGTATGGATTGCAGGGTTGTCACAGGAATTCCTTGTAATTGAGCAAATGCTACTTTGGTTCTGTGAAATTCATCAAATTGTTTAACAATTTCGACTTTCTCAGCAGCAGAAAAGTTTTTTTTTTTACTCATCATTTTGGCACAAAAAGGTTAGATATGTGACCACCGTGTGCTAAACAGCAACTATGTACTGTGTAGATGGTAGTTGTAAATTTTCATTTTACAGTTGATAAACGAATTTGAATAATGCATAAATTTTGTTTTATACTTGTTGAAAAATGTTTTTTAAATTATTTTAATGTTTATTTTGCTTTTAAGATGGACTCAGCTGTTTTATGGTGAAGGTACTGCCTCATCTCACAGAATGAATAGTGAAGAGGGTTCCATTGACTCTGTTGAAATTGCTTTGCATATGGATAAGGTAATTTAACCTAAGTGTTAACTTAACTTAATGAAATTTCTTACTATGATAAAAATTAAATTCGGTTTATGTATGATGCATGTAAAATTTACCAATTATTCAATACTATGGCAACAAGTATTTAATTTTTTTTTAATAGCATTTTTACTTGTCTTTAAAATTGATGAATTTCAGATCTAACACTAATGGTTTTATAACTAAAACTTTAAATGGTTTCATGTTTTTTTAATCAGTAGCTTAGTTGCACTTTAACCCTCCAAGAGTTTGCGACATAAAATCCCGTCCACTTTATTCCAGTTTTCACTGCAATGAATCCACAATTTAAATTATTTATAACACTGAGATATCTTAACATATGTTTTGATATTAAAGCTTATTAGGAGCCTATTTTTAAATAATTACAAATCTTCCTATTAAAATTTTATTTTATTTTTATAATTTATAAGCTGCATGAAAATGTTACTGTGAAAACAACTTTACATTATTTTCCCGTTTCCAAAACGTTCAGAGGGTTAAAGGCAAAAAGACATTTACAAACATTACATGCTGTCTGCCAGACCATGGTAAACAAGATTTACATTGCAAATTATACTCAAAAGTACAAGCAGCAACTTCTAGAGGGCAATGTTTGCACATTTAAAGGGTGGGAAGTGGTATGCACATTTTAGGAGAGTAATACCAATATACCAATGCACTGTTAGTACAGCAATTAAGTTGCTATTTGATTTATTTCTTTAAAAAAAAAAGTATGTATCTAATAAACATTTATTGACTCTTTTTAGTGAAAACATCCTTACAAACAAAATTGATAAAATGTTAAAAAAAAAAGACACAACAATTAATTCAGCAAATTTGAAAATAAAAATATTTGCGAGCCATTTTGTTTGAAGACCTTTATAGCTTCATTAATTTTTCTTCACTGTGATGTGCATAACAGCCATACCATATGTCTTAACATAAAGGCAAAACTTTAGTCTTATATAACAACAAGTTCATTTTTGCAGTTTACTACTTGCAAGGTGTCTTGAAATAAGCTTTAAATCTTTATCTGTTTAAGATAAATGATTGGTCTAAGTTTTAAAAATGTTAAAGTAGGGGACATAAGACAGATTGCATTAGTGTAAGATTACTCCCTGTATTAAAAAAAAATTATATGCCTTAGAGACAAATTTTATAAACTTTTGAATTAGGATGTACAGTCTGTCTCAAATGTTTACAGTCTCCAAGAGTTTACAATAAAATATATGTTTTAGCAAAATAATAAGGCATAGAAATGCTAATTAGCAGATGTGAATTTGAAACGATATATAGCATACATTCTAAGAAATATTTAGAAAAAATAACAATTTATATTTTAATTATACAACAAAATATAGATATTAGGTGTCCCAAAAGATTACAGAATATAAGATATTTTAACAAAACAAGCTCAGTACAATGTTCTTAACACTCCATCTTCAGTATAACACCATGAAATTGTTTTCCCATTGATGTAATTAAACTTTGTTAGATGTCTGGTTTTAAGTTGTGTCATGCACTTTCAATGGCTGTCAATAGCTGTCTTCACTGGATAAAATTGCTCTCCAATATCATAAACTTCCGAGATGCAATGTCCCATACTTTCTCATTTGGATTTTCATGGGTCTTATCAATGGTCATTCAAGAGCAGTGACATTTTTTGTGTTGGAGAAGCATTATCATACTCTTCTATCCAACTTATTTACTCTGCTTTCTGCAAAATGCTTATAGCATGATTTTCTAGTGTTTTTATATATTTAGAAGAATTCTGTTGACCATCCATAGAAATTCCAAACCCATTTGATTGTTGAAATAAAATACCATCAAGATCTATCACCACTTTGCCTGTTAGAAAGCTCCTAGACTCTTTTCATAAATTACCCAATCACTAATTCCTGTTGAAGCCCAGTGGTGTAATGGTTAGCGCACTGTGCTGCTGTCCGGCAGGTCCAGGGTTCAAATCCCAGGCTGGGCAAGGTGTACTCAGCCTTTCATCCCTTGAGTGGGTTGATAAAAAGAGGATCAAGCTTGCTTAGGGTCAATCACTGGAGGCTTCACGTCAGACTGACCTCCTGGTCAAGGCATATGCATCCTCACCCCAGAGCCCATGGTCGCAAAGGCGCGGTTGGGCAGCACAGGCCTTGGCCCTGTCAGAGGGGTTGTTGCACCAATGTTTGACTTTGACTAATTCCTGTCAATTATATCAAGTTTTTTTTTTCCCCTTTACTGAAGTCTGTCACCCATTTAACACCATATGACATATCATTATGAGTCCATTGTGCTCTTACTAATGTGAAGCTTTCAAAAGGGCTGTCTCTACCCAGAAGTTCAAGAGTGCATGACACCCAGGCATAGGGACCTAGGGGCACAAATTGATTGCTTTATGTACAGCTAAGGAAAAAAAAAAAAACTACCCACTTGCTTTTTATTTGGCCATTGTTTGTTGTATGGCAAAGTCTTGTATACCATTCATTTGCAAATAACATCTACTTTAATCTCTTATTAATTTAATTTGCATAAGAAGCCATCTTCATATTTAATTCTGCATCAACATTTTTTCCATTGGCCACACTATATTTTGACTTTATTAACACTAGAAGTGCTGTTGGGGTCATTTTGACCATTTTCCCAATATCTCATGCTTTATTTCAATACACAGTTTAACACTGCAGCTCACTTTTCTTCTTTTCCCAAAATTCTTCCAAGCATGTTGTGACGAATTTTTACATTTCTGTTTTAATTAGTCAAATAATTAATTATAGAAACACCTAAAACAGACAACAGGGGTCATTTTGACCCTCCCCTCTGGCTGTTCTAGTGTTAAACGAAAGAAAACCTTCAAGTTACCCTAAATATAAATGTTCACTAATTTCCTATAATAATTTCTGGAGATATTGCAAATTCTTTTATGTGCAATTTTAAGGGGTTTTCTGCAAATTGAAAAATGCTATAAGTAGGTTCTGAACTTTTTGCCTTTCAATTATTTCAGTCGCTATAGTTCAAAGAAATAAATACTATTTACAAGGAAAACACTGTTTCTTGCCTTAAAGGTTTTTGTACTGAGAATATCAGGGGTAGAAATTAAAATAATTAATCGGCGGTCTAAATGATCCATGACTCCATAACTTCCTTCGTCCGAATACATGGTTTGAAAAAAAAATGCAAAACAATTACTTACAATTTTGAAAACCTTTCTAATTGAGTATTTGAAAGTTCTCTTAGACAGGTGAAATGTTGCCAGGACTAAGAGGCTGTTCTGACCGCAAGCTTAAATGTTACTCAGCCATCGTCAAACTTGAAGAATGATTTCATGATTGAAAATTTATTGTTTGAATTTCATGTGAAAAACGCAATTACTTTCTTGCCGACAGGATATTATCACCCTGTTTGTTATTTCACTTTCTTCATTTAATACAGTAGAAGATCTTTATAATGCAAACCTCGAAACGCAAGGTTTTGCATTATATAGAATTTTGCGTTATATGGATCATTCACTTATATCATTAAACTTCCCTAGTAAACATATTAAAATATAGCTAGAACATATAAATATAATCTTAAAACTTTTTTTAAATACAAATACTACTTTAAAAAACAAAAAAATGGAATTTATTTATTTACAGAAAAAACAAATAAATTGAAATTACCAAAAGCATTAAAGTTTATTTGTTAAACAATATATTAATTTTGATTTGTTTTAGTATTTGCAATCTCTCAACAAATAACTTTTCTTGCAGCCTACGCAGTCTTGTGTTTCTAGGAATTTAAAATATTGATCTCTTATGGAAATTTCTTCAGATTCTGAAAGTTTTTCAACTTTCTCTCCAGCATTTGATTCTGTTTCAGAATTGTTTTCCTCTTGTTTTGAAACAGGGGAAATTATTTCAGCACTGGTCAAATGATTAACAATTTGTGACTTATCATCAATTACCAAATATTCAAAATGTTTTCTTCATGCAGGTTTGCAAACTGAGTACTTTCCATTTTGTGCACAATGCATTAGTTCAGCAGTTTTTATTTTAACTAAAGATGGCTTAAATCCAGTTCCAAAATTCAGTTTTAAAATAGTGTTACATTGAGAAAACTCCCCTACTTCTCATAGACTTTTTAAAAGTATTTTACTGTCAATATTGAGACATAAGCATATTGTCGGGCAGGGGGCGGGGGCATGTGCCAACCCCCCCAACTTTGTTTAGAAAACCATTAAACCATTCATTTTAAAACCTTTCTTCTTGCCAAACTTAAAGAAACATGGCTATTTTTACTTTAGAATATGCTATGTGCATTCTCCCACCCACACGCACACACATTAAAAAAAAAAAAAAAAAAAACTTTTGGTGATGCTACGCATATGATTTAGGAAGCCAAGTAACGGCATACGATTTAATATAAAACAAATCAATTTACAAAGAGAAATATAACTAAATAAATAAATGTCTGTTTGGGAAGTCAATGGTAGAGGAGGGAGAAAGAGAGTGCTTCGGTAGTGGAGGGAAAAAGGGAGGGCTTTTTTAAAGTAAACATTTCTTCCTCTTCGACCGGCCGGCCAGCTGTTATGCTGATAATGCATAATGCATGCATGGGAGAATAATTGTTTATTTTAAGCTTGGCATGTTGGGGGATTTATCTAATGTCTCAAAATTAATTCCCTAGGAAAGCAATTAAAAAAAAAGCAGATTGTAGAAATTTCTTAATTGTGCTTTTCTCTGTTTACATCCGCAGTGTTAATGCGGTTTATGGAGAATTGCGGTTTATAGAATTGCGGTATATCGATCTTCTACTGTATTATCATTTGCAGTGTGAACTTTCGTAGTATTTTAATTTATAGTCTGATGAAAATTTCGACAAAAAAATGTGATTATGAATGTTTGTTAAAGTATGTGGAAGTCCAAAGCCCTAATGTTTCAGATATTAGAAAAGATCAAATTCATGTCTGGAATGTTGAGGATGTTAGTTTTTTAAAAATTATAAAAAAATTTTGAAAATTGCTGTCCGGGATTAAAATGAGTTAAATTTTAGAAATATGAAGTGGAATCTAGGGGTTGCTATTGGAAAAAAAAGGTCCAAATTTAAATATGGAGATAGCCCCTTATGCAAATTTTATATGTAGCAAATTAAAGTATATGTATTAAACAATTTGCATTTGTAACTTTGCTGTGTGATGAATGGTGGCAAAATAAGGAGCAAGTGGGTGTTATATTTTTCCTTAGCTGTACATACCATGCATTACCTGCAAGTTCCAGAAATAGCTTAACAAACATTCACTATACTTGTAAAAATATAGGCACCTATATTGTTTACAAATACTGTCATGCAGCTTTCGGCACATTTGGTTTGCTCATATGTGACTTGTGATGTACAAGCAAATTTAGATCTTATTACTACAATAGTTAAATTTGTGTTAAACAAACATGTGACAAATTCAATTAAACATTGTTTTAAGTTAGAAAAATGTATTTCTAACTGTAATAATATAGTATCAGAACACATTGCTTGAATTCAAAATGCTCATCAGCACATGCCCATTATCTTGGACATAATATTCAAAATGAATTGAGTAATTTATTTCTGAAAAAATTAAAATTGCTATTGTTGATCTTTTTAAACAGTCTAAATACTACTCTGTGATTTTAGATTGCACACCTGATATCTCACACAAAGAACAACTTACTGTTATTGCAAGGTTTGTTTATTTTAACTTGTCAACAAAACTTGCTGAGATAAGAGAACACTTTTTAGGTTTTTTACCCGTAGCTGATACTACTGGACAAGGGTTAGCTACTTATTTGTTAAATTTCTTAAAATCATGCAATATTTAAATAGAAGATCTGCAAGGACAGAGATATGATAATGGGGTAAACATGAGAGGAAAAAATACAGGATTCCAAAAATGATTTTGGATATGAATCCTTGTATATTTTACGTCCCATATGCAGCTCACACACTTAATTTGGTAGTAAATAATGCCACTAGAAAGCTCATTAGAAATCTCAATTTTTTTTTCTTTTATTGTTCAGGATATATATATATATATATATATAATTTTTTTTGGCATCAACTTCACGCTGGGATACCATATTGAACCAAATACCCACTTTGACATTAAAGCCTCTTACAAATACATTATGGAAAGCATAGTTGATGCTCTAAAAGCTTTGCTTTAATATGTATAACATTTTCAATGCATTATGCTCTTTTATCAATGACAAGTATGACAAGGTTGCAAGAAACATGGCGAGTTCATTAATGTCAAAACTGTAGGCTTATGGATTCATATGTTCAGCTGTAATATGGTGCTACATTTTATAAAAAATTAACCGTCTGAGCATCTTGGAAATGGGCAAATAATATAAAGTTGTTTTTACTGTAAAATTTTCTTGCAGCTTTAAAGTTAAACAAAAAAAAAATTTCATAGGAAGATTTGTAATTACTAAAAAACAAGCTCCTAAATTACTTACAAGCTTTAATATCAGAACAATTTTTATACCTGAGTATTGTAAACAATTTAAATTATAGATGCATTGCAGTGAAAACTGGAACAAAGTTGGTGGGATTTTACATCACAGCCTCTTAGAGGGTTAATACCGTAAGCAAAGCTTTTTAAAAGTCACATGTTATTCTTTCAGGAGCGGTCAAACTGATCGATCAGGTCAAGATTTTTACCGTACAGACAGTACATTTGAAAAATTGCTACTTGATTCAAAATTAATTGCTGTCGATTTAGAATGTAAACCTTAATTCACCGAAACTGCTTGTCTGCGACCCTGAAAAAGATATTTTAGTTAGGAGGCTGCACAGAGCCCATATTAGATCCTAAAACAAAATTAAAATTAAATTTTTATTTTATGCTATTTGACACCATGCCTATCTTAAATTAAATGAAAAATTTGATTTGTTAACAGAACACAGCAGCAAGTTTTAATTTTAGCAAAATCGTTGAAAGTTGGAGGGAATTGGAGAGAGACAAAAAAAAAAAAAAGCACAATGTCTCAACTTAGAACAAAAGTTAACACATGAAATGAAAATAGATTAGATATTAACAGAGAAGATCTATGTAATGAGTTAGAATATATGCCTTTATTTCTTATGAATAAAGACACAACTCCACAGGATGTATTAAATTATATTTATTCCTCTAATTTAATGTCCGTGTTTTCTAATGTTTCAACATCTTTAACCATACATTTAACACTTCCCGTGATAGTAACCAAAAGCAAAAAGCCTTTTTCAAAATACAAAGTAATAAAAAGCTATTCACAATCAACCATAACTCTAGCTAGATTGACAGATTTGCAGTGCCGGATAAGACAGCGCGGGGCCCGTAGCAAATGTTACCAAGGGGCCCCCTGCTCAGTGACGCACCTATATATATTTACGGGGAGGAGTTCACCCTCACATTAAAGTAGTAGAGCTAAATTAAATGAGAAAATAAATAGTGCTAATTATATTGCAATTTATGTTTAGTGCTAATTAATGGTATTACTAATGCTAATTAGATGTAAACAAAACTAAAAGGTCCCACGTGTTATATTTGCGAGAGGTTTATCCCAGCCCATCCTCCACCTCGGGTGAGCTAATCTGTAGGTTTTGTGGGATAATAAAATGAAACACAACTTTTACGAATTTTCTTGATTCAAAATAAACAAATTTGAGTTAACACTAGACAAATCAATTTCTTCAAGTAAATTAGTGTTCGGAAAAAATGCCCGTCAAAATAAAGGGGGGGGGCTAAATAGATAGTGAGACTGGCGATGTTTAAAGTTATTTATTCCTACAACTCAGGTTTTTTTTTTAATGAATGTTAATGTTCATGGATATATATTTGGAATTTCTAACACTTCTCACCTATCCCATATGCAAACATATAACTAGAAAAGTTTACACACATAAAATAATATTTGTTTCTGTAAAATTTTTAGAACCTTCGAAATCAATATGTATTTTAAACTGTGCCTTTAAACACTATTTTTTCCCTTATAAAAATACATGCTTGTAAAATTATTTCATTATCTGGACGGTCTTTACTAATAATAGGTTACATATTTATAACTTCTCTTAATTTATTTAATGGGTTAATTCATAAGAAATCGAACTGGGGATAGATGGATCTAGCACAATAATACCTCCACCATTCAAAATATACTGCATACACGGAACTCATTTAAACTGTACATGCTTGTACAGGGGGACTGTTACTTCCACATACTGCTTGGAACACTTCTAAAGGTCATTTCGTTAGTGTTCTACACGCATATGTACATTACTTTTCAACTTATCCTCGTTAAAATGATATAAAATATTTTGCTCAAAACAATCTTTATAAGAGGATTGTATCTTTTCTAAATAGAATAATCTATATAATAAATAATAAAAGATTCGGATAAAACATTCATTATCGTATTACGTTCAAATGTTTTTGCAAGACATAATAATCTGAAATGTGACAAGTAATTTGTGAGTTTCTTTGTGGATCAAGATTATCCAAAAATTCTTTTTGTTTTCAGTTTGCCTGGGGTTATGGCTTCTCGGATACCCCAACCGTGCGAAGATCCTCTCGGTTCTAATTATTTTATTTGAAAGAACGTACTGATATTTGTGCTCTTGACCTGCGGTTTCGACTGGCCAAAAATCAATTATTTTATATTTAACATGGTTAATTTCCGAGATTAATAAGATAATTTATCGTAATAGTGGATTCCCCAGCTATTAAAAAAATGGCTTACATTCTATATATTATTATTGTTTAAAAAAATAATTCGCCTTTATTTAAATATAGTAAAATGTAAAATAAATAATTAAGTAAAAACAAAGCAAGCCAACTACCAAAAGCCTTCTAAGATGGTTTACACCCTTGTAAACCTTTGAATTTCGCCAAAGCCACCCGCCTTTACTGTAAAACAAAAGAACTTTGGGGCTGCCCAACATCCGTTTAAAATACCATCCCCATATTTACTGCAAAATAAAATAACTGTATGTCCAATATTTAAATAAAAATTATTGTTTCGTGTGGGATTATTATTGATTATGGGGCGCGTTTTTCCTACAATCTTAATCCTATGGATCTCAGCTCTCGGGGAAATGCAGAAGGTCAACTCGCGTTCCAGTGAACATCTTCAGAAATAGCCACAAATATTTCCGTTCTATTGGGTCATTTTAAAAAGTTTGATTACAACTTCATTAAAAAATTCATTCGACTTGTTACTGAAAAGTCCCTGAAATGATCGGGACAGATAGACTACAGCCTAATGAATAATCCGGCCCACTGACGGATTAATACAATTTTGTGGGTGGAGGCTTGGATGGAAGATTCACATACATATATATAAATTTTATGGAAGTAAGTTGGGATTGTTTACATTAATTTCATTTTTCTCGGGAGGGGCAGTCGCCTCCTCCGACCCCCTCCCTTTAATCCGCCCTTG
>JAWZYV010004730.1:0-11751 GCA_038373885.1 Cheiracanthium punctorium | reverse complement strand
GAATAATTCATTGAATTGTATTTGTGTATGAATGGTATATAGTTGAATTTGAGGGTAATTAAACAAAGTCCTGGCAAAGAAATCCTTAACATAATAATAATGTTTTACTCATATACTATAAGCTATGTAATGTTATTGTACTTCCCTTTTTCATAGGATATTCATTGTTATCGTATTTCCTATGGAAATATGCGTTGGAATTCGAAAAACATCCTACGCTTATTCCTGACTCTTTCACAATTCCAGTTCAATCATTCCAAAGTACAGTTATTGCATTTTTATTTCCGAGAGTCAAAAAAATCACTCATTAGCGTGGCAAAATCGGCTGTCGCAATTGATATTGACGTCATATTGAAGTCACCGTTATCAGGCTTTGAAAGGAAAATTGAGATTCCATTTCGTTTAAAATAGCTTAGCCAAATTGCGCAACTTTTCTATCGTCCATTGTAATTGCCTCCACAACGGACATTATTTTCTAGTATAATATATTCAAATTTAATATTTTTTATTCATGACACGAATTTAATAAAACACTTCGAAATTACATATGGGTGCTTTACTGTATACAATTACATTTTATTCACTTTTTATTAATAGTATTATTTAACTACTAGCTGAAGTACCCGTCCTTGACGGGTTAGTGAATGCAAATTTCCAAAAAGCAAGAACTTTCGTCAGCATTGTAGGAGTACACAGAATGGATGGAGTATGTTGCCAAAGTAAAGAAAGCGAAGTTATAATTTTTTATGTATTGTTAAAATATTACAGGTTAGAGAGTAACTAAGTAATATCATTTCATTCGCTTTAGTCGTAATTATGTGATGCGCGAACGAATATCTACGCATATTGAAATAATTTTCGCAAAATCTCAAAATCTAATCAACATTTTTGAAAAATTGGAAGCCTAGAATTTAAGTTGAGTGACAACCTATCATGTCACCCAATTTCGTTTCATTCCCTGCAGTCTTTATTTCGTGATGCTGGAACAAAATTTCAGCATTTTAAAACGATTTTCACAAAATCTCAAAATGTAATCAAAATATTTTAAAATTCTCAACGCCTATAAATTAAGATTAGCAACTACCTATCCTATCACTAAATTTCGTATCATTCGTATTAGTCGTTATTACGTGATGTTTGAAGAAATATAAACGTATTTATGAGAGAATTTTCACAAATCTCAAAATCTAATAAAAATGTTTAAAAAATTGGACACCTGTAGTTTATGTTGAGCAACCATCTATCATGTGACCAAATTTCATATCATTCGCTTTAGTCGTTATTACGTAATGCGGAACAAAGATTCACTCAGTTTTAAACGATTTTCGCAAAATCTCGAAATCTGATCGATTTTTTTTAATTAGATGCTAATAGTTTAAGGTGAGTGACCACCTATCATTTCACCAAATATCATTTTTTCACCTTTGCAGTTATTACGTGATGTCCGAACACAAATTTACGCAGTTTGAAAGGATTTTCGCAAAATCTCAAAATCCAATCAAGATTTTTTAAAAATTCGACGCCTATGTTTTAAGTTGAGTGACCACCTATCATGACACCCAATTTCATATCATTCGCTTCAGTCGTTTTTACGTGATGCTTGAACACAAATTTACGCAGTTTGAAAGGATTTTCGCAAAATCTCAAAATCCGATCAAGATTTTTAAAAAAATGGACGCCTATGTTTTAAGTTGAGTGACCACCTATCATGACACCCAATTTCGTATCATTCGCTTCAGTCGTTTTTACGTGATGCTTGAACACAAATTTACGCAGTTTGAAACGATTTTCGCAAAATCTGAAAATCTAATCAAGATTTTTTTTAAATTCGACGCCTATGTTTTAACTTGAGTGACCACCTATCATGACACCCAATTTCATATCATTCGCTTCAGTCGTTTTTACGTGATGCTTGAACAAAGAAAGCGTCACGGACAGAAGGACAGAACGACAGAATGACAGAATGACAGACAGACAAACTGTTTTTTGAGGGTCGCATCGGATTCCCGGGTGCTTGAAACGGATAGAAATCGCAAAATTTTTGAATTCCAAGAAATGTACAGACAAAACTCTAATTTTATTTATATAGATAATTATCTCTAAATTCTAATTTATAAAGAAAAACAATATTTGGAATCTTTAATCCCAACGAAACAAATCGTTTTATACGCTAGTTTATCTTTAATATCGCGCAAGTTAATTGTTTTCAGTAAATATTTGCACCAACCAAAGTCTTATTTTTAAAAATATAGTGAAATTTATTCTTATTTTATTAATTAGAAGGTAAAAGATGCGTAAGAAAATAATTACACTTGAGTCAATTTCATAAAGAATAAAGTTTTAAATTAAGGGCTTAATTAACTCAGTTTTTCCAACATTCACTTCATATAATGGAATCCTTTATTTCTTCTACATGTCAGAAAGTTTGAACTGTTTTCCATCTTTGATTAATTTTCAATGTTCTGTGACTTGTTGAAATGTTAATGATGTACTTTAAAAATAAAAAAACGAAGTATTTCATAATTATAATTTTGGGTAAATTTTAATTAAGTTATCTGAATCACAATTCATAAAAATGATAACGACTATTGGATTAGTTTGATTTATGCTTTTTTTAAATATATAATTGATATGCTGGATATTCTTGGTGTAATTTGTACTTTCTGAGTTGCTTTTGCAGCTATTAATTGCTTGTTTTATAATTAAAGCACATTTATTGAATAAAGTAATCAAATACAGGCTAACTGAATTTCTATCTATTAAAATTAATGAAGAAGGCAAAATTTGGGAGTAAAATATGCGATAAATTTGTTTAATTATTTTACTTTTAATGTAACCGTACACGTTACGTTAAAAACGTTATATTGGATGAAAATTTTCAATTTTGCTGAAATATTAAAATTGCATCTTTTAGCTTTTCAAAACCATTTAAATTTTATCTCACCTTACTTAGAAACAAAGTTACAGCAAATTAAATGTTACTTAAACACCATATGCTACATATTCCTTTATTCTTCACGTGTTTTAAACTTATTTATTTATTTATTTTATTTTTTGTTTTTTACTTCCTTGTACGTAGTATAAGGAAGTAATGTGATCCCGAAAAATTTTGGGGGCCAAATTTCGACAAAAAAAACAGATTTTGACTACCTCTAAATTTAATTTTAAGAATTTTTTCGATGCATCTCATCGTAGGCTAGCATGCACGATCATATTAACGCGTCTGCAACTCATTTTGACCAGCGGCGAGTCTATTGTGGCCAGTTTTTCCATGCCGTCTGTACGTACGTACGTATGTATGTAACTCGCATATCTCAAAAACTATTGGTCGTAGAATGTTGAGATTTGATATTTAGGATTGTTCTATGATCTAGTTGTGCACCTCCCCTTTTGGTCGCAATCGAATGGATAGTTTATGTACAGGACCGCCCAAAAGATTCGAAATACATTACGCTCTA
This sequence comes from Cheiracanthium punctorium, assembly GCA_038373885.1. Classification (NCBI taxonomy): domain Eukaryota; kingdom Metazoa; phylum Arthropoda; class Arachnida; order Araneae; family Cheiracanthiidae; genus Cheiracanthium; species Cheiracanthium punctorium. Next base: position 8,293 of record JAWZYV010004730.1, on the reverse strand, counting down.
TGGGCCGAAATTCATTAAACTCGCCTAACTCAAAAACTATTAGGCGTAGAATGTCGAAACTTCATATTTTGGATAGTTGTAACATCTTGTTGTGCACCTCCCCTTTTGGTTCCATTCGACTGGATAGTTTATCTACAGGACCGCCCAAAACATTCGAAATACATTACGCTCAATGGGCCGAAATTCATTAAACTCGCATATCTCAAAAACTATTAGGCGTAGAATGTTGAAACTTCATATTTAGGATTGTTGTAACATCTAGTTGTGCACCTCCCCTTTCGGTTCCATTCGACTGGATAGTTTATCTACAGAACCGCCTATAAGATTCGAAATACATTACGCTCTATGGGCCGAAATTCATCAAAGCGTTTTTTAGAGGTATTGGGCTATTTCAAACGACTCAGAAGTGATATATGCTGTAAAGAGTTAGAAAATGAATTTCTCCATTAAAAAAAGTGTCTTTATCATTTACAGTTCTGCTACAGGAACACTCAAAAGATTTCCAATACATTACGGTCAATGGCAATTTTAGGGGCATTCATCCATTTCAAGCACAATACCGTCCTACCACATAAGTTAGGTAATGGTCCGACCACGGTCACGTGCCTCCCTCAAGAACTATGCCAAAAGTCGCCAAGCTTGGCGACTTTTGGTGTACGTGTGTGCATATTTAACTCTCAAATCTCAAAAACTATTATGAAATTTCATATGTAAGATTGTTGTAACATCTAGTTGTGCATCTCGATTTTTGGTTCCAATCTACTGAGAGTTTATTTACAGGACCACCGAAAAGAATTTCAGTACTTTAATGTCTATGGACATCTTCAATATAATACAACTGTAGACAGTCATTGTTTGGTACATGCCCAAAATCTCGCCGTCTGTCCTCGACCTTGGCGAGTTTTGCCGAAATGTCGCCAAATTTGGCGATAGTCAGTCATTTGGTCCATACCCAAAGTATCGCCATTTGTCATCGTTCTTGGCGAGTTTTGGCGAAATATCGCCAAATTTGGCGATAATCTGTCATTATTCAATATAATACAATTGTAGTCAGTCATTGTTTGGTACATGCCCAAAATCCATGCTTAAAATCTCCATGGTCCATGGAGATTTGGTCCATGCTTAAAATCTCGCCAAATGTCGTCGACATTGACGAGTTTCGCCGAAATATCGCCAAATTTGGCGCCAAAAATTATTTCGTATTTTGTATAACTCTAAAACTTTACCCGTAGAATTTTGAACTTTTGTATTTAGATCTATATTATAATATCTAACTGTTTTCAATATCTTTTTTGACAGCAATCGACTAGGAATTTATTTACAGGGTGAGCCAAATGACTTTAAATACATTAAGGTGTATGGATGCATTCAATTCATTGAAAGTCAGTGGTCAATGACTACTTTGGCTATCCCCAAAATCTCGCAAACTATCTGAAGTTTTTCGGCCTTTGGTGAAATATCGCCAAATAAAGTGTCAGAAGGAAATCTTTCAAATTGAACTCAACTTGGCGATATGGAAATATTTGGCTAGAAATCGCTAAAATTACTATTATTGATATTTTATCTCTTTCAAACAAATAAGTTTTGAGGAAGTGCGTAGAAAACATTTTTGATTTAATAGACGTGCAAGGAAGTCATGTTTTGGACACATCAGATTTTTCTCAAAATAAAATTTTACACTTTTCGGTTTAACCCAAAACATCATAAAATAAAAAATTACATATGAAATGATTTGAAATTTCGCGTGCATGTTTTACAAACAATAATAAAGGGAATAGACTATTTTCATTATAGATTAAACATTTTTTCGTTTATAATGGTTTATATTTTGACTTGTGAAGAATTTTCAGAAATATTAATGTATGCATATGTTTTGAAAGCTCTAGACTATCAGATATTCAGATTATTTTTAAGAGACTAGTCTATTCCTTATAAAATGCCATAGTGATCATTATTTAATTTATAGAATATTAATATATACATTTATTTTTAAATTTTCATGTTTTGCGGACGCGTTAATTTATCAGATTTTTTTTCATATTTCTCTGGCTGAATATACCTTTCAATATAAATAAGTTTTGTTTTATACTTTTCCTATTTTTAAGTGCTATATAATAATACAATGCACTTCTGAATTTAAATTTTAAAAAAATCTGAAAAAATGCCTTTGAAGGTGTACGGTTTGCTTAAGTTACCGCTAGTTATTTTTCTCTCGCCGTCGATGAGAATGAAGTACATATAATTAATTCATGACTGGATATTGAAGTTATATACTATCCAAATTAATTACAATCCCATATATATACTTTAACAATTCCCACAGTAGGATGACACACTGTGTTTTGTTTTTAATGATAGACAAGATTTTCAGTTAATTAAACTGTTTGTGTGTTTCTTTAAAGCCGGGATGGGACCCCATCATAACTGGGTGGATAAATACACTCTAAATGGTATATGGTGGACGCGTGAAGATTTCGGATTCGGGCCTCTCAGGAGGCCCTAGATCTAGCGGTCTGGCGTTTTGGTCAGATTTCTCCAGATGTAAAGTGAATCAGCGTTAGAGCCACGTAAAAAGTCCTCCGCCCACAGCACTCCCCCATCGGCAGATAGCTCTTTAGTAACTTTTCCTTAATGTACAATGCATCAAATTCGGAATAGTTGAGGGATTAGAGGGCAAAAAGATTTGTTGGCTTGTTTTGCAAGTTAAGACGTTCCTGAGTCTCATTACATACAAAGGGAATTTGCGAGGCGAGAAAAATACGATCCAGGAAAATACTTGCAGGCACTATGCGATACGAGATGACACAAAGATTTGTAAAATGTTTTACAAGATTTTCTTAATTCTCATTACCACAAAGTTAATTCGTGAGACGAGGCATTAGCTTGCAGTTTTGAGAATGTGATTGAGACGAAATTTGAGATTGTTTTGCAAGACGAGACATTCCTAACTTTCATTACTTCACAGAGAATTTGTTTCATTACTTCGTAGGGAAGCTCGTCTTTGCAGGTGCTGTTCGATACGAGATGGCGCCAGAATGTTTCACACAAAGATTTTTAAATAGACAAGACTTTCCTAATTCTCATTACCACAAAGGGAATTTGCGAGACGAGGTTAAAACTTGCAGTTTCTATACGATGCGAGATGACAAAAAGAGATGTGTTATTTTTCGCAGACGAGACATTCCCAAGGCTCATTATTTCATGGGGAAGGTGGAAGACATGGGAAAGTTTTGCAGCTGCTGTGCAATGCGAGATGACACAAAGATACGCAGATTGTTTTGCAAGGCGATATATTTCAAAAGTCTCCTTACTATGAAGGAAATTTGCAAGACAAAGAAAAGTTTCCTAGTTTCTATGCGACAGGAGACAGCTCTGTTTCTCTTCTCGTAGCCATCAGTCTCTTAAATTTCTTTTAGATTCTAACGAATGTTTCTGTAAATGTCCTTCGGTCTCGTGATTCCATTAATTCTGGCATAATTTTCTTCAAACTTCGTTTTCAGTAATCTAAAATGTTCCGAATACTATGCTGGTGTTTACCTTTCTATGCATTCTCGCCAGTGGGGAATTTATCAAATTCCACTCTAAACTTTGGTGTGAATTAGAGTCAACCGCAACTCGTACACAGAAATGTACCAAAGGCTACCATTTCAAACGTTTACTTTCATCATTACTTGGAAAATTCAGTATGATCAGATAACGGACTTATTTAATTAATTAATTAAATTGTTTGTTTTATTCTTAATTAATTAATTAATTATCATTTTATTTAATTAGTTATTTTAATTGCACTACATAGCCTTATGTTTCTCATAAATTCAGCATTGCAAGTTTGGAAACAAATTTTCGATGGCAGTTCAAAGCGTGTATACACTTTTCTGATCACTCTGGTACACTCTTAAAATTTTGATGCAACATTTCAAAAAAATATGGTTCTAGAAAATTTGGCTCCATAAGATGGTGCAACCTTGTTCTAACATTTGGTGAAGCACCAAATGATGGAAACGTTGGAATGTTAACCATCAAATGGTGGTAATGTCACCAAATGTATGCACCAAATGTTGGAAATGTTGGAATGTTAACCATCAAATGGTGGTAATGTCACCAAATGTATGCACCAAATGTTGGAAATGTTGGAATGTTAAACCTGAGAACCAAATGCTGGAACAAGGTTTTGCCATCTTATGCAGTCAACTTTTTAGTACCATGTTTTGGCGAAATGTTGCACCAAATATATTTAAGAGTGTATATGCATCCAGCAGGGGCGCACACAGAATTTTTGGCTGGGGGGGGGGGTCCAACTTTTAGGGATGTTCCAGATTGTCAAAAATCAGTGATGAAAGAGCTCGTTTTCATTAGATGGAATTCATCAAAACTCGTCCCATCCAGTTCCCCAAGAATACACTACACTAGGGATTGACCGATACCAGATTTCAACCGATACCCGATACTTTTTTACAAGGGACTGTATACATATTATAATACAAAATATCACAGCTACCAAAGATTTTCCACCACTAATTTTTACATAGCAATTTATGGTTAAAAAAAAAGCCAAGTTGTTTAAAATTGCGGTGGAAAACTCCCGAAAGTTACGGGAAAGTTGGCAGTTATGTTATATAGACCACGATTCCCGTCACTTGCATTTGGAGAAATTTTCCTCTTGTGTCTAAATTTTTCCGAATGTAAGCAACGCCTCCTACACATAGAAAGCCTTACAACTCCTACGTCACCAACCTTTGACGTCATCATTTGGCCTACACTTAAAAGTTTTATTTTCACAAAATAAAACTATTAAAAATTTCTGGTAAATATTACAAATATTAGAAAATATCTTATATTAAACATTAAAATTAAAATATCTTTCTCATACAAAATTATTCAGTATGATCTATTTCCTTATCACATTATCTAATTAGTTATGCTTAAAAACTGCCATTTATCGTAAAATTATATTTTTTATCTCAAATTATTAAAATATTGCCAATAATGGGTAAATTCACCAGAAATTTTTAATAGGTTTATTTTGTCACAATCATACTTTTAAATGTGGGCCAAATGATGACGTCAAAGCTTGGTGACGTAGCAGTTGTAAGGCTTTCTATATCTAGGAGGTGATGATGTAAGTGACAGGTAATTAGGTTCCGTGTACAATCAACACCTCCTAGATACAGAAAGCCTTACAACTGCTACGTCACCAAGCTTTGACGTCATCATTTGGCCCACATTTAAAAGTATGATTGTGACAAAATAAACCTATTAAAAATTTCTGGTGAATTTACCCATTATTGGCAATATTTTAATAATTTGAGATAAAAAATATAATTTTACGATAAATGGCAGTTTTTAAGCATAACTAATTAGATAATGGGATAAGGAAATAGATCATACTGAATAATTTTGTATGAGAAAGATATTTTAATTTTAATGTTTAATATAAGATATTTTCTAATATTTGTAATATTTACCAGAAATTTTTAATAGTTTTATTTTGTGAAAATAAAACTTTTATATGTAAGCCAAATGATGACGACAAAGGTTGGTGACGCAGGAGTTCTAAGGCTTTCTATAAGTAGGAGGCGTTGGTACAATTCAATTTTCTATGTTGATATGTATACAGCCCTTTGTAAAAATGTATCCGGTATCGGTTAAAACATGGCATCGGTCGTTCCCTAGAAACTATTATTTTTGCTACAAACATGTCTAATAGAGATTTTAATGTTAAGGTATAGAAAACTGGAAATACAGCAATATTGCACCTTCGTGTTTCAAAAATGAAAGGTTTTCCATAATACGTGTTCCAAATAGTTTTGAAAATTAGAATGTATTTCCCAGATTATCCTTGAAATGAGTGTGCAGAAAAAGTCTTTGCAGCATTTAGAATTAATAAAAGTTTTAGTGAATGCTCAACGTGCATTTCTCTTATATCTCAGGTATAAAAGTGTCTTAGTGGTATTACAAGTATTATCGAGAATATCAAAAAATGTTTGGAACTGTAGATGTAAACTTAAATTGCATTCTTTATAGCATTTAGAATCAATATAAGTTTCAATGAATAATTAGTATGCTTTTCATTTTATATATCTGGGAATGAGTTTCCAGAATCTGTAAATCTACAGCTGTATTCTTTGAGGGTATAGATTGCGAGAACTTATATTTTATGTGTTTGGCATTTCTAGGTTTATTTTTCAATGTTCATCGACACTGTAATATATAATAATTGGACAGCTGCTAAAACTGTTTTAAAAAACCTGTCATTGATTTAATCTATCATTATCATGTACTGTTTAAATTTAAGCAACCACAAATATAGTTCAGTTGTCTTAAGTTTAATAGATACATTTTCGACTTATGAAGTCTGTGCGCGCCACGACAAACTAGGATCATGAAATGACGGCTCCTTTATTGGAAGCCTCTATTAGAGATGGGCGGTTCGACTCATTTTACTGATTCGAATCTCAACTCACTCACTACTTCGATGATTCGAATCAGTGATTCGAATCTTGAATGAATAAAACAACTAAATAAATTTTCCCTCTCTCTGCGCCGAAAGCCGTACTATTTAAACACCCTTCACCCATTCATCGGGTTTCTTCTCCGCTGAGTTCTCAGGCAGCTAGCATCTCTCTCTCCTTGGAGTAAAACTAGTGTTTAAACTGCCCGAAATGAAAATACAGAGTAGCTTCGTATGACCCCCTGGGCCTGTAAGATTTCAAGGTTAAGTTTGGTGTCAAAGTATTCGAAATTTTATGTGTCGATGGGGGTAACGTCTAGGGGGGGTCGAGAATCAATAAAAACGCGCTCCGATGGATAGTTTCCGAGATATACGTTAATTAATTATGGTAATTAGACTAATTAACCATGATTGAGGCTTAAAAGGACTGCAAACGATGTAGAAATTGGCTCTGGGATGGTTTCCAGACTTTGGAGTTGCCGCCGGAGGAGGCTAGTGTTTAAAATGCCCAAATTGAAAATATAGGGGAGCTTCGTATGACCCCCTGGGCCTGTAAGATTAAAAGGTTAAGTTTGGTGTCAAAGCATTCAAAATTTTAAGTATCGGTGGGGTTTTGAGTCTAGGGGGGGTCGAGAATCAATAAAAACGCGCTCCGGTGGATAGTTTCCGAGATATACGTTAATTAATTATGGTAATTAGACTAATAAACCATGGAGCTGTTTTTTCCGCGATCCGGCATCGTCATCAACGGCGTAGCCAAGGGGGGGGTTAAGGGGGTCATAACCCCCCCCCAATGAGGATTTTTTTGCCATACAAAATGTATATTCTTCACTACATTACCACACACACGTATACATATATATGAGTTGCAGTAGTCATACCCCCCCCCCATGAAAAATTTCTGGCTACGCCCCTGACCGGCCTGTATTTTTGACCTTTATCGAATTCGAGATTTCACTGAAATGAAAATCGGAATATCGGATATTTGATGTTGAAATAAAACCGATATGTCGATATTTATCGATTTTTGGCCCAGTCCTACTGAGGGGCTGCTGCCCCCTCCCAAAAAAATGGGACCTTTACTTAGCTTACAATTGAACTTTATCTTTAAATTTGATACCCAGCCCACCCCGAAATAAAATCCTGGCTACGCCACAGTCAATAACACTAACTGCGCCACTGCTTTAGACCCTATTTTGTATTTCTCTGAATTACGAAAGAAAATAAAATAATTCCCCTTAAACGACAAACAAGGTAAAAAAAATATCTTAAACGGAATCTGCAGCAATAAAGCGAAATGTTATTTTGCTTACTACAAAGTCCTTTTGTGAGAGTGCTTAATACCGCCCCTGTATCCTTCATTAAAAGTGACAAGCACAATGCTAACTTTATTTCATTCTATTTCCCTTCACATGAAAACCCGCCACCATGTAAACTTAACGTTCCGGGTTTTTTTTTTGAGGGTGGGGGGGGGAGATAAATTAAAGTTAAAAGTAGAAAAGGGATGTTTCAAAAAAATTTTAAACAAATATTAAACCAGCCAGACAAGTTGGAAGGAGGGAGTACCCCCGAGGGAAAAAGGTTTAAACAACTTTGAGACACCCCCCGCTCTTCCACGAGCATTGGCATTAATTGGCATGTAATATTTGGATGGGGTGACAAAATGTTTCCGATTGTAGAAAATATCATTATTATAAATAGCTCTGATACTTGAATTTTCTTAATTTTTTTTTCGGGGGGGGATTGATCCCTCTTGCCCTTAGGAAGTAACGCCTATGCCCCCCGCCAAAAGCAAACGATGTTCGACCCACTCCACACCCACAGACAGATGAAACTTTAAAT
>JAWZYV010004729.1:0-10904 GCA_038373885.1 Cheiracanthium punctorium | reverse complement strand
CTGCCTCCTCCCTTTTCCCTTTACACATATGGCAAACATTTATTGTGTACTTTGAAATTGGTCATAACTCCCACAATCTTTCTGAAAAATTCTAGATAAACTGTGTTGACCAAAGAAAAGAGTATGCAGTTTGATTTAACACTGAGGTTGTAATAGCAAGGCTGTATTAATTAAAAGTATATTGTCTTTGTGGATTTTATGAGTAGTGGCTACTATAAAATCCAAAGTAAATTTTATATTCTATAGGTGATTATAAAATAGCTTTCTATAGTAAAAGTTTCAACTATATTTGTTCAAGCTTTTAATTGTACTCTACAATATAAATTGCTGCACAATTTCTGTATTAAAGGCCTTTACGTTCTCCAAAAGGTGAGTCAGAATCTGCATGAAGAATGATCTTTTAGCACCATCAAATGAAAACTCATGTACAAAATTTTTTTTCCAAGTCATTAAAAAGAAAAAAGGGCATGTTTCACCTAACCTATTAAAGCATCAGCCATGAGGTCAATATTGTATGTTTGGGCTCCTACTTGTGAGGGAAAATATTGATTGTAAAAGAAATTGGGGGGGGGGGTGGGGGACTTGACTAATTGATATTTCACATGTAGACCTTTTTTTTGTTTGAAATTATAACTCAAAAGAGAATTTTTTAATGCTTTAAAATGAAATGAAAAATTTTCTGTAGTTACTACAGAAAATTTTTCATTTCATTTTAAAGCATTAAAAAATTCTCTTTTGAGTTATAATTTCAAACAAAAAAAAAGGTCTACATGTTAAATATGAATTAGTCAAGTCCCCCCCCCCCCAATTTCTTTTACAATCAATATATTCCCTGATTCGAGAAACATGAAAACAATATTCAGTAATGTTGGAAACAATATTGCTCAATGTCAAAAAATAATATTTAGGAATATCGAAAAAGATATTCCTGGATATCTGAAAACAATATTCAGAAATGCTGGAAACCAATATTGCTCAATGTCAAAAAATAATATTGACGAATATCAGAAAAAGATATTCCTGGATATCTGAAAAAAAATATTCAGAAATGTTGGAAACTATATCTCTGAATGTCAAAAAATGATATTCAGGAATATCATTTAGGGGGGGGTCCATTTAATATTGCCCAATATTCAAATTTTGATATTTGGCAATATCTCTGTGCTACCTGGGCAAGGAGTGATCCTTGTTGTACACCAGCCTCAATAGGAGTGTGATTGGAGTAAGTGTTGTTGATGCGGACGGAGAACTTTCGATTTCTCAGATAAGAGTTAATCAAATGAATCAACGCGTCCGGCGTGTTTATAGTGATTAGTTTGTAAATAAGTTAGTTACCCAGGTAGCACAGAGATATTGCCCAATATCAAAATTACAATATTGGGCAATATTAAATGGACCCCCCCCTAAATGATATTCCTGAATATTATTTTTTGACATTCAGAGATATCAGTTTCCAACATTTCTGAATATTTTTTTTCAGATATCCAGGAATATCTTTTTCTGATATTCGTAAATATTATTTTTTGACATTGAGCAATATTGGTTTCCAGCATTTCTGAATATTGTTTTCAGATATCCAGGAATATCTTTTACTGATATTCCTAAATATTATTTTTTGACATTGAGCAATATTGGTTTCCAACATTTCTGAATATTGTTTGTAAAAGAGATTGGGGAGACTTGACTAATTAATATTTCACATGTAGACATTTTTTTGGTTTGAAATTATAAATCAAAAGAGTTTTATTTTAATGCTTTAAAATGAAATGAAAAATTTTCTGTAGTTAACTACAGAAAAATTTTCATTTCATTTTAAAGCATTACATAATTCTCTTTTGAGTTATAATTTCAAACCAAAAAAATGTCTACATGTGAAATATTAATTAGTCCCCCCCCCCCCAATTTCTTTTACAAACAATATTTTCCCTCACAAGTAGGAGCCCAAGCATACAATATTGACCTGATGCTTTAATAGGTTAGCTGAAACTTTTTTTTTTAAATGACTGGGGGAAAAATTTTATACATGAGTTTGCATTTGATGATGCTAAAAGATCATTCTTCACACAGATTCTGACTCACCTTTTGGAGAACGTAAAGGCCTTTAATACTCAAATTTTCTTGCAATTTATATTGTAGAGTACAATTAAAAGCTTGAACAAATATAGTTGAAACTTTTACTATAGGAAGCTATTTTATAATCACCTATAGAATATAAAATTTACTTTGGATTTTATAGTAGCCACTACTCATAAAATCCACAAAGACAATATACTTTTAATTAATACAGCTCTGCTATAACAACCTCAGTGTTAAATCAAACTGCAGACTCTTTTATTTGGTCAACACAGTTTATCTTGAATTTTTCAGAAAGATTGTGGGAGTTATGACCAATTTCAAAGTATACAATAAATGTTTGCCATATGTGTAAAGGGAAAAGGGAGGGGACAGGAAGTATAAATAGAGCTTTTCTTCGAGTAAAATAATAGCTATTAAAGAAAAAAAAAATTCCAGTAATATCTCATATTTCTTTTTTTTACTCTGTACTTACCTTGAAACGTTTCCCACAAAATGTAATTTGCCATTGGAGGTTATCCCCCCCCCCTAATTTATATTAATTTCCATGAAGCACTAATGCATCTTATACAATGAATTCATTTTCAATATATTTGTATTAAAATTTAATCTCTTAAGCCTTTGGATTTCATTAAAAATTACAAGAGGAGTGAATGAAAATTCCAGTTACGAGTGATTAAATACATTTCTTTATAATGTTTCAAAGTACAGAAGAACCTTGGTTATGCAATGCTCCATGATAGTCAATGTGACACCTTGGTTAATGTAGAAGATTCATGATCAGACTTCGGATGATTACACATCCATCTGCAATTGTGATTACAAGAATTGATAAGGATTACGACTGTGGCCAATTCCTAAAAGGATTATGACCAGTTACTGTTAAATTTGCAAAAAGGTAGTAATCTTGATCTTAGTGAAATCAAATATTCCAAAAATTCTGAAGTAATGCAATTTTATTACAGTATTTCTGTAGAATTTATAAAATAGCATTCTTATAGGGAATTACATTTGACTGTAATCGTTTCGAAGTCTGGACATGATCTGCAGTATGTTTAAAACTGTAATTGTGATTATGATTGTCAGTGTTATCCGAGGCATGTTTGATTCTGACCACCTTGGATAATCAGGGTTCTACTTTAACTTGATCGAAAAGCAAATTTTATTGGTTGTAAACAACAGAAGAAAATATTAAAATAAATAAATTTATATTTGGAATAAATGGATTAAAATCTTTCTTGGGATATATTTTAAGATTTTCATTAAATTAGAAATGCTATTAAAATTGAGTAATGCTTAAAATTGCACAATTGTGAATTTTAAAAACTAATTTAAGTTTTAATTCATGCAAAACAAAATGTGCTTTAAACAGCTTACTGGAAAAGGATTAACTATGGTAAAAAATTAGTACTGTACATTTTTAATATTATAATTACCCTAATTATACACACACTTCAAATTAAGTTTTCTTTCCAAAAAAATTACATGAAACAGATTTTCATATTTTATTTTTAAAAACAAAATTATCTTTATAAGTTTTCAGTATAATTGTCCACAATATCAAATGTTAAGGAACAATCTGAAACACGAATCCTTTTAAAATTCTATTCGGATGTTTCAGCTGAACTTAACCAAACATGTTTGCCAAAACCTCCTTGTCCTTGTCCTTAACCTTCAAAGCAGCAGCAGCTACAAAAGAAAGAAAAAAGAAAGCTTTTCAGACATGTGATTGCTACACGATAAAATTAGCTAAAATATTTTAACCACATGGTTGGCTGAAAGGTTTAAATTATCAGAATGAAATTAATAAGTTTCCCCGATCAAAATCGGGAAATTTTGCATTTTTTAATTAATAATTAGCAGCGGAAGAATCAGATTTGACTTTTTGTTAATCTCTTTTACTCTTAAAATAATATACTCTTGACAGTAAAACATAAATAAAATTGATGAATATTTTAAACATTGATATTGGAAAAACTATTATTTAAAAAATACATTGCTCATTTCAAAACATATCAAAATGGTATGCTGTTTTATACTAGTTATTTTAATTAATTAATGAAACAATACTAACTAGCAAGTTTGATCCCAAGATCCAATAATTCTTATTTAGATTGGGTTTTAGTTTTGGTTTATATTAGATTGGGTTAAGTATTATTAGTGGCACCCAAAATTTGCTTAGACTTGGTAGAGAAAAAAAAAAGTAAAAACAGATAACAGACTGTTTTTACTTTTTGTGATAAATTTTAGGGTACTTACGTATTATCCCGGCAGTCTGCCAAGATGAGCAAGATTTAAGAAAAACTGAAAAGCAACAAAATTCAAATTTAACATCCGAGTGTTTTCTCTTACATTAAAACTAATTTCATTGGGATACTGTTTTTTTGTGTGATTGTGGAACGCTACGTTAGGACTATCTGCCAAGGATGGGGGTGCCTTGGCAGATAGTTCTAGATAGATTTTGGTCGCCCCCAAGTACAGTTTGTTGCCCATACAACTTTTGCTGTACAAATTGTTTTTTTTTTTGTATTGCGGTAGGAGGACTTTATACGGGTTTCTAACACTTATTCACATGTGATATTAGTAAGATATTGAATCAATTTAGTACTATGGTAGTATACTATATCTTTCATTCATGATATAAAAATATGTATTTGTTTACTAATTGGGGAATACTTAAATTTGTTTACTATTCGGTTGTGGAATATTTAAGTATTTGGCCGAACCCTCACGGTATACTGCCGAATAGGCAGTGTACCGAATACCAACTGAATATTCAGTGCATCCCTACATTGTACATTACCATACATAAAGAATTTGTTGATAGCTTCATTACAAAATGAGTAACACATGGTAAACTCTTACTAAAATTAACACTTACGTTATTGGATCTTTCGGAAGCCTATGGTATTAGCGTTCAGGTTCTTTCACTTTAGCTGTGTCACAAAGGACACACTTAACATGGGAGGACTTCTTTTTTCTGTAGAAAGAAAAACTAATTAAAAAGGGGGTAAAGTAAAACAAAAAGTTTTAGAAATGACAATATTGAAGCAAAATAGCTCGTACATTAACATGAAACATTTTCACAAATAACTTTTATCCACAATGTCTGTAACCAAGGGTAGAATTTTGTGTATTGTTTCCTTTTTGTGCTGCCGCTCGGGCAATCTCTGGAATTATTTTGGTCGCCCCCAAGTACAGTTTGTTGCCCATACAACTTTTACTGTACAAATTGTTTTTTTTTTTTTGTTTTTTTTTTTTTATTGCGGTCGTTACTATGAAAAATGGATTTTTGACTACGTCTGTTTCAGGGTTTGGTTTTTGACATGACAAGCGTAAAAAACTAATCCATAAAAGAAAGAGAACAATATGTAAACTAATTGTGCAGTATATTTTCATTTTGCATTAAACTAAATACATAATGAATGTTAATTATATTGAAAAATAATTATTATATTAAAAAATGACAGTTATTTCTCAACAAATGACAATTATTGGGCTCATTAATAATTGCCTGTGGTGTGCATTTCTTTGTATAAATAAATACCATTTATAAGATAAAAATTTTAAAATTTAATTGTTTCAGTAGTATATATACATATAATTTGAAGGGAGAGTTAATATATAAATAATGTTCATCAGTCTTTGAAAATTTTCGAACTGAAGTATGGCTAAACATTTCCTGTAGAAGCAAATATTAAACTTATTTTGATTTAATCTAAATACCTAAAGTGAAAGGGTTTTAAGCAAAAACAAATAACATAAAAAATTTCAGTCATTTAAATAAAATGAAATAAAGATAAACACCTTTATTATCAGTATTCTAAAAATTTCCCATTCAATATAGATTACCAATTTATTGAATGTAATCAATGTATTAAATGTAATGCAGCATTGAAATTTATCACAAAATCTTATTGGTACTTTACACTCATGTCCATAAATTAAGGATAATGAAGTTCAGGCAAAGAAAGAGAAAGAAGCAAAACAAATTTGACTTATTTGTAAAGTCTATTTATTAAACAAAAAGTAAAGAGCAAAAAAGATGCTATATGTTTGACATAATTAATAAAAATTGCAAGTTTTACTCCCTTGACCAAATTTAAAAAAAGAACCTATCAACAAAAAACAGTATAACATGGTTAGTAGGATGGTTGGAGTATGTCTCCCGGACGATGCAATACAGGCCTGACAACGCCTAGGCATGCTGAGTATCAAATGATCAATCTGATCTTGGGGAATATTACACCACTCATCAAGCAATGCACTCCGAAGTTCCGGTAGTCAGGTGGGAGGGGGTTGACGGGCTGCAATTCGTCGGCCAAGCATATCCCACACATGCTCTATTGGATTCAAGTCCGGTGAGTATGCTGGCCAATGCATACGGGTGATATCCTCCGATTGAAGGCATTCGTCTACAATGTTTGCACGGTGAGGACGGGCGTTGTCATCCATAAACACAAATTCAGCACCCATGGCGCCCCGAAACAAACGTACATGTTGTTCCAGAATGACATCCCGATAGATGTGGCCTGTCATCGTTGCACTCTGAACATGCAGGTCAGTTCTGGAACCAAGAATAATTCCTCCCCAAACGAGCCATCCTGCACCACCGTAACGGTGTCTTTCAATGGTGTTCTCTTGGTGGTAACGGGTACCTGGCGCTCTCCAGATGAATATCCGGCGAGAATCAGACTCCAAACTAAACCTGGACTCGTCGGAAAACATCACACAAGACCACTGTTGCGGTGTCCACAATGCATGCTCTCTACTCCAGGTTAATCGCAGGCGACAGTGAGTTGCGGTAAGTGGAACACATCTGATAGGCCTACGAGCATATAGACCAATGTGCCCTAAGCGTCTGTACACGGTCTGCCTTGAAAACTGTCGTACCGGTAGCTGAAGAGAGCTGACGAGACAGGTCTGATGCTGTACTCCGTCTGTTTCTTTTGGCAGTAACTGCCAAATAGCGGTCCTCATTCGGCGTTGTAAGTCGGGGGCGACCTGTGCTGTAACGTCTACTCACATTACCATCATCTTGGAATCGTTGCCAAAGCCTGGATATGACACTCTGGGCGATTCCAAGTTCCTCGGATACTTCCAGCTGGGTACTTCCACATTCCAGTCGTCCGATAATTCTGCCACGTAAAACATCATCCAAATGCCTCCTTTGTGCCATAACTATGCGGTTTTTGCACTGAAAGGCTTTCACAGCGCTTGTGAACAATTTTACTTCTTTGCCACCATTCCTTATATACCCCTCTCTTACACTCTCGTCATTGTGACGTACCATCCACGCCATCTGGTGGTTTCCTGTAATTTGCATATTGTTCTTCAAGATGTGTGTGATCATTCCACAGGTGAAATTTTTATTTTAGAGATCAATTTCTGTGCGATTCTGAATTATCCTTAATTTATGGACATGAGTGTACATGTGGGGAAACTTACAAGCCATGGAAGATTTTAAGGACAGTCCTATTTTTTGATGCAGATAGATAAGTTAGAATTTTATGTTATAACAGCAAGTATAATGTTTTGAACATATTAGATATGTAATAAAATTACATTTCCACTCTCTTTTCTGTTTCTAGACAACATGCTTGATAAAAAAATGTATAAAAGATGTTTACAATATTTCTTAAAAGTTAATAGTATAATATTTCACAATGTGTGCAATTTTGAAGAAATCAATTAGTATTTTTACTACAGTCAATATTTGTAGTAGATTAATATTAATAATCAATAACAATCGAACAATATTTGTAATTGTATTAAAATAAATTAATATATGTAATTTGCGTATATTTTAAAGTGCAATATTTAAGGTATTTGACGTGACAGTTTAAACCATGGTTAAAATCGTCAAAAACTTGCCAACCCTGGTCTGTTTTGACTATGATGACAGAATTCTCTTGACGGTGATCGGCTGCTTGTAAACAAATAGGATACGAGCACACTGAAGATAAAACAATAGCAGTTTCTCTCTTTCTACTCTTTTTGATAATTAACATGAAAGCAAATTCTTTTCTTTTTGGTTGCCCTAAGGGCAACTGAATTCTTTGTTTTACTTGAACGTTTAAAAATCTGACTGCCCTGGGCAAGCAGACAACCGCAACTTTCGAGCGCTGTCTGCAACTGAGTTCGAATAATTTTAGATTATGCAATATGTTTAGCCATACTTTAGAAAGAAATTTTTGAAAAACTGAAGAATATTATTTATTAATTACATATATCAGTGGCGTAGCCAAGGGGGAATAGGGGAGTCAACCCCCTCCAATGAGGAATATTTTTTGTCATACAAAAAGTATATTCTTCACTCCCGTATCACACACACACTATAAATTTCTGGATGTGCCACTGATATATACAATTTTTATATATAATATTGTATACATTAAAATTTATAAATCTGTATCATATAAATGGTATTAAACTAATTATTCTTAGTGAGCACAACTTATATGCTAGTATAATTGTTATATTTTAATATAATTAATTTTAATTAGGCATTTAGTTTAATGCAAAATGTAAATATGCTGCATAATTAGCTTGAATATTGTTCTCTTTCTTTTATGGATTAGTTTTTGACAATTTTTGACGGTTTAAACCAGTTTTTGATGCTTGTCATGTCGAAAACCAGTTTTTGACATCAAAAACCCAACTCTGAAATGATGGTATATCACATGCAAAATGAAACTCTAAGTACACTGCTAACTACTAAACAATTAAAAAAAAATAACAATTTGTATTTCCTCCAATTTTCTTAACTACTTAATATTGAATATAATTCGTGTTCCTTCACATTAACTTTAAACACATGAAGTTGAGCTTTAAACGTTTCAAAAGCTCTACACTCGCCCCCCCCCCAAAAAAAATAAATAAATAAAAAATTAGAAATATGTTCAGAGACTAAATTAAAACTTCTGATATAAACTGCGATGAGGATAAACTTCTTTGCTTCTAAGGAGCTGAAATCTCCCCCCCCCCCCCAGCTTCGATATTATATTTTTAGTGTGCACTATATCAAAAGTAACAGTATTTTTTGTGCACTATAACAATCACAATAAAAATGCACAAGCATATTTCTCATAATGGCCGCAACGGCAAATAGATTTGTGTTCTTTTTCAAAATATCGCAAACATATAAAGTGCAGACAAAAACACCTTCCACGAAATATTTACACAATTGTAGAAGCGATCATTAATAAAACTATTTGTAGCATACTGATTTGATGTGCAGCATATTCTTTGTTGCATCTTCAATATAAACAAACAATACATAAATCAATATAAAAAACCAATGTAAATGACAGTTAAATAACATAAAAGATGTACTTACATTTAAAAAGATAATTCTATATCCCTTGCCATGACGATCAGCAATGTATCCTGAAATAAGTTCAATGGCGACTTCCCATTCCCACGTTGTTGAAGTTTGAGGAAACCGCAGGGAATCCCCCCCCCGCCCGTCAAGAATAACGATTAGTACGCATGCGCGAGTTGACCGGAGATTATGTTGTGGGTTTGCGAATATCGACAGATATCGTTGAATGTTGTAAACATAATATCATTTCTGAGATATTCCCTGATATTCACCAATGTTTAAAATAGTATATTGAAATGAGTATATCGCTAAAAAATTGACCTGAATGAAAAATAAAGAACATTAGGATGTTATTTCTGAATGATAAAGTTATAAAATAATTGAAGAAATTCTCTTAAATGTTTTTAAAAAGGATTACTTTTAATTAATAGCTGCCAATATCGGCAGATATCGTATATTCAATGTATGACATTCAGAGACTTTCAAAATATTGCCCGATATCGGTGGACATTAGCCAATATCTTTGTGCTACCTGGGTATGGCAGACGCGGTCAAAAGCTTTGCTAATGTCCAGCATTACTGCTCCGGTGGATTCCCTGAGGTTAAAGCCCTCAGAAAGAAATTCCACTACTCTGAGGAGTTGGTGAGTGGTAGCATGTTTGGGCCTAAAGCCAAATTGCTCAGGAATGATGATGTTGTTATCCCGCAAATGAGAGCTAAGTCTCCGCAGGATAATTTTTTCAGCTACTTTACTGAGACTGCTCAGAAGGCTAATGGGTCTGTAATTTTCTGGGATAGCCAGGTTACCAGACTTAGGAATGGCACAAATAATGGCCGTTTTCCAAACATCAGGAAAAACTTTGAGATCGAGAATTGTGTTTATGATTTGAGTTATAAGATCAAGAATGTTATGTGGGATATTTTTAAGCATAAGATTAGTTATGTTGTCTATGCCGGGGGCTTTTTTATTGTTAAGTTTGCTAATTATTTCGCTTACTATTAAGTTAGTAGTAAGGGGTAAGGACTGAGTCGGGGGACGACTTAGAAAGTCCTCAATGTGAGCCTTGATATCTCTATCAAAATCAGGGTTAACGAGATCAGAGTGTACAGTGAATTGTTGCTTGTAAGCTTGCGCTAGAGTGTTGGCTTTGTCCTCATCCGTGTAAGCAATACCTGAAGGGCTCTGGAGCGGGGGGAAATCGTATTTTTTCCTCCGAAATCTTTTAATTATTTTCCAAACATCGGACTCGTCTTGATTTAGTTCTTCTAGAAAAGACTCCCAGCGCTCTTGACGATGTGTGTAGAGAGCCTCTCTAGCTAGGAATTTTTGTCGATAATAATCTTGTTTATGTAGGGGGGACTTTGTGCGTTGGTAAAGACGCCTCGCTCTGTTCCTATCCCTAATCTTTTGTTTGATATCAGCAGGGAGGAGATTGAAGTTGTTATAAGGGCACTCGTGATACAATTGCTATACTGTATTTCTTTCGAATTTCAGTTCTGATATAGA